>KB455222.1:0-18165 GCA_000341325.1 Panagrellus redivivus | reverse complement strand
TTAAATGTGCTTACCCGTCACTGATCAAAACCACTATAACTGGCACATTGTGGCGGCGTTTTTCCAATACTTGTAATGCACTATCCAATGCGGCACCAATGTAGGTCGTGCCAGTGATAAGACGGACTTGTCTTAATGCTCTCATCAATTTGGCGCTTTCTTTGATTGCATCGAAGCTCCATTCTGTTTTTTGAACGTTGCTACCAGCAAATTGCAATAACGACACACGATGTTGGTCACCAATTTGGGCCTTTGAGAATATGTCCATGAGATATTCCTTTTGCTCGTCATAGATTTTTTGGACCGAGCCAGAACTGTCAACGACAAACAGAACATCCATGGGGCATTGTCCTAAAAGATAACATTTTCGGGTTTTCCTTTAGCGTGTTTAACATGTAAACAAACCAGACGCATTTGGAGTAAGGCGCGGCGGGAAACGCGTTGTTGGACGTCGACGGGGAGTTGTGAAGCTCGGTGATACAGGTGTCGTCGAAGGTGATTGTGTCGTTGTTGGTCGTCTGGTTGTTCGAGGACGTTGTGTCGTCGTTGTGGTAGGGCTGGCGGCGACTGTTGATAAGGCTTTGCGAGCGACCGTGGTTCTGATGCGTCGGAGAGGGGTAGAAGCCGATGCGGTGGTCGTCGAAGGTGTAGTTGTAGTCGGCTTTGCCCGAGTTGTGAAGATGCGTTTAGTAGTCTTCACTGACGATGTAGATACACTCGGTGCTAAAGTCGAAGTCGATGTAGTTTCTACAGTATCCGCCCGTCGAGTCGTAGTCGTTTCACGTGTGCGTGGGCGTTCTGAAGTCGTTGTTGTCGAGGGTGTCGTCATTGAAAAGCTCTTCCGTTCCTCCTCATTCAGATCAAAAACGTCATTGTGTTGTTCGTCGGATTCGGGTACAATTTGATTAAAGCTTGGTGCTGCAAAAGCACGAGCTACAGGAGCCTCTTCCTTAATGGCTTTTTCAAGTGCCTCATTATCACTCTCATCAATTTTAATAGCCTCTGTTTCTGTGATCTCTAATACAGTCGGGGTCGTGCTTTCGTCATTTTGCGAGAGATGTTCGGCGACATCAATGGAATTGATGGTCGCCTCAATCTTAACAGCTTCCGTCGCAGCCGTAGGGGTCAACGTGCTTTCCACATTTGAGACCACCGCAGCATCAGCACTACCATCAACGGGCACCTCAGGGGCAACAGTTTCGCCATGACCGTTTGATTGCTTTTCATCATCGGTCATGAGTACAGACGTCTTCACATCGACATCAAAGTCGACCGAAGGCTTTGTAGCCGATGCCAAGTCCTTTTCATTGGAAATGTCTTCCGAATCATCACTGTCGTCTTCGACCAAGTTCAAAAAGTCAAGCGGTGGGAGAATGCCTTCTTTCAAAATCTTTGCTGCCGCCGGCGAACCAGTCGGCTTGTTTGTAACCTTATTGCGGCGCAACCAGCTAGGGCCAATTTGGCTGCATGCCCTTGCCCGTTCGGCATCATTAAGAACGGCACTGCGCAGCCGAGGTAGGTCATTAGGGCTGGAAAGTTTAAAACAATGGTTATTGTCACTTTCCCATGATTGGATTTTAAGATTTACGACTCATTAGATTTTTATACTTAGTTAATAATAAATAACAAACCAACCCGAAGACGTTTTCTTTATTTCCTGCGATTCTACTCATTTCCGATTCGAAACCATCGGTACCCACACTGACGACGTATATTTTTACACCCTTGATCTCTCTTAATTGAGCTGCTGGTTTGAGGGGGTCATCAATAGACAGACCATCCGTAAAGAGGATGATGACTTTCAGCGCATCTTTTCTAAAAACAAGAGATTAGAAGAATTGGTTCTAAGGACGTCAAAGATTATCCGGAGTTTTTACCTAGCGCCACGTTCTTCACGGAAAAGTTCAGCTTCAGCCTTACGCAACGCATAACCTGTACGAGTTACGCCAGATTGGAAGTTGATTTGTTGTAAATGAGCACGAATATCTTCAACTGTGGGGTATGTGCCGAGGGCAAATTCAGTTAGAGGGAAGCCAGCATACTGTACGGCAGCAACTTGGACTGCATCGGGTTCGATTTGAAGGGAATCGACGAGTGAAACGGCCCATCGGACATGTTCTTGATAGATTTGTTCTAAACTTCCACTTGTATCAAGCAAGAAGACCAAATCCAATTTCGGCAGACATTCTTCGCCAGTTTGTGGGGTGCTTGAAGGTGCTACAGTAGTAGTAATCGGGCTGCTATCAGTAAGATTTTCGGCCGAAGTGACCACAAGAGGGATACTTTGCTGAATATTCGGCAACAATTCATCGTCGAAATCAGACTCTTTGGTTATAATCTCCTCTTCGCCTGAGCCTTCCTCAATAATCTCGACAATATCTGCGAAAACATATCCGACGACACATAAAAAGGCAATAGCAGGTAGCAGACGCATCGCGGATCACCTCTCCAGATGAACGACTGCCGGCGTGAAAGTGATGTTCTCAATTTGTATGCAGGCATTTTCCTTTTATTAGAGAGGCGTCCCTGCAGGCGATAACAACGACAGTTTTCAGGACGGCTTTCTCACTTATCCCGGTTGTCTATTTCATGATCCACCCTACTCGTGACGGATTAGAGGTGTGCATAAAAAAGGAGAGAAAGAAGATCTGCATGGTGATAAGTAAAAGAAAACACTGACAGCAAGCGACCTGATTATGTTCCACATTGCGTAATCAATAGCCTTTCGACAGGTTTAGGTAAGCATGTCTCCTTAAACGGATATATGCTTGATTGTACCAAAAAAATTCTGGAATTTCTCAGCATGCATGCCGGATGTGTCGGGTAACACTACCGAAAACAAAACCAAGTGACATTTTGATGGGCCTGTTGCGCAAGTAGTAACATTGAAACGTCTTTATTGCAGTTGGTGAACCGGATTGTCACTCATTTCCCTTAAAATAGAGCAAAAAAGGACACAACGAAATGGCCGTCAGCACCTTCCTGCTCTGCAGGAGCTTTCGTCCATTGTTGACAGACGTGCACTTGCCACATATATCTGGGGGTTGGGGGTCGGTTCGGTAAGTTCGATCAGGTCCTAAATTCTGTGAGCTTTGCTCCCCGGTAGCCAAGACAAAGCTCAATGCCTCCTTCGCGCTTCGAGTCGGTGACTGCATCGAGAGAGGGGGAAGGCCCCCATCGACCCGACGACAACCTAGGTGTCGAGCTCGTAGGTGCCGCTACGTTGTTTCCTCTCCCCCTCGATTTCGACGTCTTGCTAGCGGAGCCTTTGAGGAACTACCTGCTTTTCTTCGATCATTTAGGCTGCACATTCAAGCCAGCCTGAGACTTTTTTGCGCACAATTTAAAAAATTCGTTAGACTAGATTTAGCCTCCCGAGATTAGTGCGTTCAATCACCCTACCGAAGAGGGCGTCCGTATGAAGTAGCATCTTAGGCTTTCTTTATCCGTAAATTGTGCTTGCATTAGGACAAGATCCGACCAATGGATTATTTTCAAATGGGCGTAATTGATGTTGTTGCATTAGCTCCAAGTCGCGCACTAATCTTTGGCTATGGCTATGATGATCGCGAGGAGGCTTTGTCATGGATATATTTGCTTTTGTTACGACTGGTTTCTTTCAATCTAACACTCCCGAAGTCTCTTTTTTGTTCGCAATCGCCCTCACTCTTCTTTTTGCAGCTTTTCAAACAGCTCCAATCCATCTTGTCTAATTTCATAGCTTGTCTTTTTACGGATGTTTTTCATTGTCCAATTTTTGTATGTGCCGATCGGATAAGCATCGTCCGAGCATCCATAAGTCGATTAATATTTGGCGTTTACTTTTTTGCAGACTACATAGAACTGCGTCGTTGTCTTGAACTCCTTTGTCCAATGAATCAGTCCACGCCGTTACTCCTGGGTGAAACTCTTGCGATATGAATGTTACATTTCAAGAGGCAGCTAATAACAGCGCCATTTCGCCTCATCAGCGAAGTCGGCAGTTTGTTGAACAGTTGCGAAAATTTATTCAGGCCGCTGAAAATCCGAATGCGTCGGCGGCCCAAGCCGGTGCTGGCCTTTCCGATGTTGGCTTCCTCCTTCTACGGCTGAAAGACCAGCTTCTCAGTACTGACCAGAGGTAAGATTGAATGAATGTTGACCCATTAACTTTGTATTTTGCGTTTACTTAATTTGCAGAAACATTGGGTTTCCCGGTGAATTCGCGTCGAAGCAACACAATGGTTTAGTCTTGTTGATCAAAGTAGTCGTCGTTTTGCAAGGGATTATCAATCTTGTCAACAACAAAGCGTCTAAGTTTAGCAGTCTGCTGAACCGAAAAAACTCAGCCACGAATGTTCGAAGGAAAGCAAGTGTGTCTGAAGCTGATTGCATGGAATGCATCAAGCTAATCTTAGAAAAAGCTGTAAGCTTGTCTTTCTACTTTTCAGTCGTCAAAGTACAAAATGTTTATTTTTAGCCGCACGTGTGGCAAATACTTCTGGAGAACCCCCAAAATCTTGAAGTGATTTTGTATTCGATCAATAGTCCTCAATTAGATTCAAAGTGTTATGCGCTAGAGATTGTTATTGGTTTATTGGATCAGTCGCACGGCTTTGAACACCTTTTCCGGTCATTAACTATGATCTCTGCTCGAACTGGTGACTACATGCGACTGTCGATTATCATATCGCAATTAAAGCATGGCTTGCATACATCCAAACTACATATTCAGATTTTGGTTGCAAAACTGATGAATAAGCTGCTCCTACGAGCACCTTCGAGTCATCATAGAATGCTAATCCAGGCCGAAGCCAGCCTTGCTCATTATTCTGTGGACTATGTTGAGAAGCTTCTCATCAATAACGGCGGACTTCTGGGTGGCCGTGAAGTTCTAAACGATGAACTAGCGATTTGGCGCAACTTGTGCTCTTCCACGACCGGTACCCCGAATGCCGGAAACTCGACCCGATCTGCTGACAGCGGCCATCACCGAGTGTCCCAATTGAACTCTTATGAGTCCTCTGAAGACTCGAGCCGCAATCGACGTGGACGGACAGCTTTTAAAAACCCACCGGTAAGCTTTTGGTTTTGTGATCGCTGGAAGCCGCTCGACAAACTGTTTGTCGAGGTGTCGACCCGTTTTCACATTTTCGCGCACGTGTATGCCAACTATGGCGTGTGTCGACGTTTTCACCGCTCGTAAAATACCTTTCTGTCGCGGCTTTAGCAAATACTAAACCATCTCTGGGGGAAAGAAAGAACAGAACTTAGTGACCGTTGATAAAAACAGGATTAATCTTACATTAACTTGCGGTTATTTTAGGCCCAGACTTCCGTTACTAAAAATATTGAAAGACAACGACTGCGACGACATGGAGACACTCCAAATTACTACCACCACGAAAGTTTACACACATTGTCAAAGTCTCGAGAGAATCTCGATGGGCTCCAGTCGCCTCAACGTATGTTTGGTCATGACGATTTTGAGCGGATGGGTCGGATGCGCAGGGTTAAATCAGAAAGTGCAATGGGTGTTGAAGAACCCGAGGAGGATCATTACAGCACACAAAACAGGAGACTAAAACGCTTTGGTGTTAATGATTACAGCGAATATGCGACGCCACCAAATGCAACAAATTCTATGTTTAACGCAAAAATGTCTCAAAGCATTCATGATTTGTCATCTGCGCATCTTATGTCGCCGCCACTTATCAATTCGATGCCACCAAGATCGGCCGAAGCGCCGGGCAAGTTTTACACTGGCAATCCGGGCGTGTATGCACAGTCTGGGCAGAATGAGTTTTCAACACTTAATCGTGTTTTGAGAAGAACGGTGTCACCAGCTTATTCGAATGCGGATTCTCAGCCTGAACAGCCTGGGCTTCCTGGTAGGAGGTTCAAACATGAATAAAAGGGTTAATAATGTTATTTTAGGATATCCAAGTGCTCAAATCCCGCCAACGCATGGTGGTTTCAGCTACCTATTCCCAACTCTACCCATGGTTGACCGTGTTTCTGGTCGTACTCGTAGTCCTGAAGTCTACGTTGAAACGCCAATGTCTCCCCATTCAAACCACATCTCCCCCCGATCACGCCAAACATACGATTATCAGCCAGCCATTTCCCCGCGCAGTGGTCAACCGCTACAAGGGCAACAAGCAGTTGACAGCTCCGGCAATGTTGTCTACATCCCCATCAACATGGTCGAAAAGCAACAAAATGATGCGCTAAGTCCCCGAATGGCCGAACTGTCACCTCCATCACATGAACGCTATCATGATACGTCAATGTCAAATCTAAATACTGATGGGTCACTTCATAACAGACATGATAAACGACGCCATCCAGATAATGGTGCCTTTTCCGAGGGGAATGCAGGAATGCAAAAGCATGCTGCATCACCACATTCGTCTACGCAGCCACCAGCTCCACGAGATGACAAAAACAACCAGAATTATGCAACCGCTACACCACTGGGAAAGGATGTCAGAGATGCATTGCGAGAGTTTGACTACTTGAATGACTATGAGGCTTCAAGTGTTCGAAGCGGCACGATTTCACACAATCCCACAGCAATCTATCACTTTTAACAAGCAATTGTATTCTACATTAGTGTTCAGTTGTGCTCAAATATTTATTTTATGCTATCTTTTTGAAATTTTGTTTTAAGATTGACGTTTCCTACAGTATGTTCTTATAAGATTTCTGCGAAAAAATACACATACACGTGCTTCATGAATATTAAGGAACTACATTGCCGGTAACAATTTTGCTCGCAATTAGTCCATTTTCTTTGGACTGAAGATCCTATAATAAAAAAAAACTAATGTATGCACCCCTCATTTGCCATGAATGTAATAGCATTGTTGCCGGACGAATCCTAATGGAAATGCATTTAACGAAGGCGTCACAAGAAATATGGGCTTTCCTCTTCTGTAAAATGTGTTACGTAGGTATCTATTATTTTGTCTGTTAATGTCAGCCATCCGATCTGGGGACATGTGGACATGAATAGTTTTTTTTTCTGCCAAACCTCGCTTTTTTCGTCTTTGCATAATCATATTGTGTCGACGTTAGCTGTCAGAGCAAACGTCCCGACCGCGACCTGTTGTGTAAAGCATCATTTTGCTCATCCTGATGTGAAAAAATGTAACTTGATCACACCGTTTTAGCAAGGTTTCTTAATGTTCTCACTCACTCTCGACATGCCATAGTGAAAGTAATGTATTTTGCTAACGAAACGCGGATTTTGCGCGAGTCCGAAATATGTCAAATGGGATGGGCTTTGTTGTTTCTTTGGCTACTGATGATTATCTATATGACTCGGGTATGCTTTTCAAAGTTTATAAATTGAATTACTTGCAACTTTTCTACAGGAAATGTGGTACACGGGCAAAAACAGAAATGCAGAATTCTTCCGACCAGAATCCCAATTCAGACTCACTCCTTCGCTTTCTCGAGTTAGCAACTATTCTTCGAGCGAGAGAAGTTCACTTTCAAGCTAGACAAAAGTATTTTGCATCGAGAAAACGCGTAATGTACCATAATGAATCATGATTTAAAAAATGTTGATATGAGAGGATTGCAATTTGCGTTTTGTTTAGTACAGATGGATGCCCATGTTGAGCACAAAGACCTTTGACCACTTAATTTGGGATGGAAGGATTCGGGAGTGGAAGCGGCGGACACGTCGACTCACAGATGCAGCGGCGATAAGTTCCTTCGAGATCCAGCTCTGGTCAATGCGTTGGAAGAAGTTCAAAGTGGGTTCCATCATCTGGGAGACGTGTTTCGCCAGGACAGTGCTACAAAATTATTGTTAATTTTAATTAGTTTGAAGGTAATCTTACCTAGCAAGATCAGCAGTTTCACCGTAGACCTGGAAGATGTGGTTTCCAAGAGAGAGCACGTAGCCAGCAGGACGCTTAGTTTCATCGAAGACAACGGTACCCTTAACACCCGAAAGACCGAAGAGATATTCCAGATATTCACTACGGTCAGCAATAGCGATTTCGGAGTCATATTCGAGGAAGGCGGCAGAAGTTTTGGCGTTGAGCGGTTCAAAAGTGACACCATCGACCTTTGTCGTTTTTTGGAGGATGTTGGTCAAAGCAGCGCGTGAAATTTCAATCTCCGCAAATCGGTAGCGGTCAGCAACAATGAATCCATCACAGTCGCGCCACAGGTGGTCGTCGAGTTCGGAGTAGCGTCTAAAATGACGGATATTAGTTTTCAAAACTTGAAATTAAAGTTAAGCTTACCCAGTATGCGCATCGTAAAGGTCGACGGTAAGGTTACGCTTCATGTCCATGTTAGTGTGACCAATAGTCTGGTCGATAAGAGCGTCAACGACGCGTTGGTGGAGCGGGTACACCTCTTTAACCTCGAAGGCGCTGTAGTATTGAGGCATGCTCGAAACATCTTCTTCCGTATCACGCACTTCGGTGATTTCGTAGCAAGTGTGGCGTTCAGCATGTTCCGCTTCGACTCCCATGGTACCCTTAACTGGCTTGATGGCAACGAAGTTGTTTTCGTAACCCTTCTTCAGCGACACAATGCTGGCATACACCTGGCTAGGGGAACAGTGATTGAAAAGACCGAAGGCGACGGGAACAGCGCCCTTAGGGTCGTTTTCAACAACGGTAGCCGTGTAGACATCGCTAAGATTCAGAAACGAAGGGTTGTTGTTGGCCGGGAGCAGGTTGCCAGAAAGAGCACGCTCGATCTTCGAGCTTTGGACCAGGTTACGGATTTCAGATGTGGCAAGCATATCCAACGGCAAGTCTGTAAATGCGGGAAAATACAGGTCAAACTGAGGATTCTAAGGGAAAGAGCACGACTTGCGCAACGGACGACACGCCAGAATGACAACGATCTATGACGACTGCCTCCAAATGCTGAATTTAGAGGGCGGCAGCGAGTGTAGTTGCCCCGTGAAGATCGTAATCTCCACTTTGAGGAGGGCATATGCGCATCAGTCTACGCTATCAGCAATGATCGTGTAACTGACATGCCCCAATGTCAAAGCGTCAAGGCTGCCTTAATGCGACAAAGTACCATGAGGTAACACCCATAAAATCCTGTTTGATCCCTCTCCTGTTTATTCTAATCGTTTTCGTTACTCAGAATCTGGTTTATATTTCTATTGAAAAACAATCATCAACAAAAACTACTACTACTCAAACATTAACATGATCTTATCAACACGTAAATTGAACTTGGATGCGAGGTCCATGGTTTGTTTGATCGCAAGCTGGGTGTTAACGATTTCCGGAAACACTGCGCAGCAACTAACGGGAACATCGAAAACAGAGGCATCTTTGGGAGTTGTCGGCTTTTTCACTCGTTTCGACGAATTCGAAGTATTTTCAGGCGCTTTGCCCATTATCTACAAAAGGCATCAGAGTGTACAAAAACTTAATTTGAAAGAAAGAACATACCTGTACAAATAGGTGTCCTGATTCGAGGCGAACTATCGTAAGTTCGGATAGAATTGGACTGGATTGAGCGTGAAGAAACAATCTCGCAAAAGCATCTAAAAGACCAGCCTTAGCCATTGTCATGTAAAAAACTTTTAACGCTTACCAGGATATGATGATAGATTGAACGGCGCGTCAAGCCGGTAAAAAACATATCCAAGCATGTCGTATCCGAGTTTGACGGGCGCTATCGACGCCGAATCGAAAAGATGTCGCGCTGTCGCGTTGAACAAGGGTACCAATGATTTATTGCTGTTCTTATCCATGGCTTTCTGCATGCCATTCTCGGCCATCTTGAACTTGTCCAGTTTTGCCGAAATCATAGAATGCAGACAGAGTTCATTGAGAACAAAGCGTAATTGCCGTTGGAAGTGCTTAATCATCGCATGTGTCTGGACTGGAAGGATGGTCTTCAACGTGTCCGGTTCCATCTCTTTGATGACGCTTGAGGATTGTTGACTGGAAACTGACGAAAAAAGTGATGCCGTTGAGCTCCATCTATGAATTGTTGACATCGGGCTCTGCGATGACGACCACAGTGTCATCATGCTGGGTTTCCTTGACATTCGGATATCTTCGGTGCTTGGTCGCAATATTTCAAGACGCAGTCGACCCCATAAGTTCTTAAAAACAACATGTTTATTACCTCAGTACATGTTGATCAGCTGATTGCGCTCACCTTTATTAATGTTACTGTCCTTTGGCTGTTTTCCAAAAACACAAGTTGTCCCTCTTTGCATGCATATTTTGGGATAAAGTGTGCCAGATCTCGGCAGATCATCTCAACCAAATTGGCACATTTATCGACAAAAGGCGCCGCATGTGTCACGCTTTCGGACGTTTCCAACAGGTCGACCAAATCACTCAAAACATGAATCTCTTTGCCGTGATCTACAGCACTCACGCAGATTAGATCTATTTCACCCGTGAGGGAGAACAGAAATGCATTTACAAGTTGTCGTCGGTGACCTGCCTTCGGAAAGTGCACCCACACCTGTTCAATATGATGTTGCAATCGTTTTCTGGTGCTTCCTTCATCCTTGTTATTGCTATTCTCAAGCATTTGACTCAGTAATATGAGGTTATTTATATCAGTGGGGTCAATGAGGTCATATAATGGGATATTGTGCTTAGTGCGTGTGCTAGCCGAAGCTAAAATTTGGCCGCCACTCACAAAAAGACACCTAAAATGGCCGACTGTATAGATAAAACAAACATGAACACGTCGTAAAACTTACCGACAAGCACCAATGGAGTTGCCAATCTCCTGCACAATCTTCCGGAAGAACGTTGTATAGCCGCGAAAATGGTCGGCGTTTGCAAGGAGTGCATTTATATTCAACATGGGGTATTTGAGGATACCTTGGTCGACCTGTTGAATTAAAGCATTAACGCGTTTTTCGACGCGGTTCTTTTTACGTTTTACGCTGGATAAATCCGCCCGCAAGAAATGGATAAAAGGACCGTAGTAAAACTCCAGAAGGTGTTTCACGTTAAATACCAATTGTTCGACCTCATTCTCGGAGTAAGTTTCACCAGCAATTCCGATGATGAAATGAGATGGATCGTATTCTTCGAAGAAGTACTTGCAATTGTCGCCATAGACAAAGCTGTACTCATTGTCAGATGCATCCTTTTTAGATTGATACATGGCCAACAAAGGTAAGATCATGTCAAGCAAAGCGCTATCATCGCATTTCTGAAAGAAAAGGTCACTAAGTTCATTTAATGGCTGCAAAGGTTAAAAGACTCACGCCAACTTTAGCGACATAGGCTGCATCTTTGTTCACGGAACTTTCACATGACGAAATTCCACTGCTGCTGCTGTAAAATTTGTTAGTGGATGTGATTTCCACAAGATTATGACAAACCAGGGATTGAACGTGATCAACAAAGCCCGAGTTGCCAAAACTGTGGAGAATCTCGTTGGATGAGTTTACGATAACGATTCCAAGCATAGTTAGTTAGTGTTCGATCTGGAAAGTTCTGTAATTAACCGACCGTTCGCAAGGTAGCTCTCGCGCGCATACTAAACAGATAGCGGACTCTTAGCTTGTATACATAGCCACGCCGTCTTCTTCTCGCCCACCCTCCTGCTATCTGTTAAGATAACACAGCTGTGTCACGCATTTAAGGAACACAACACTTGTGGCAGACGCTAGTTTAAGCAATATATGGGACATTAACATCGGAAGTGAAATCATATGATTTGGCGCGTTCATGCTTTTCTGTGCTCGTTGCTCGCTTTAAATCAGTGCGAGCTCACACGAGCTTCCCTCGCATTTCTTATGGCTACTTTATTTTTCCCGTTGTTTCGCGAAACCTTATCGGTAAGAGTTGACGATCAGCGGCACATGTGAGGAAGGAGTGCAGAAATCAGGGTTAAGAGTGCGGTCACTTGCTGCTATCACAACTTTGCGTCATGGTACCATCAGGATGGGTGGAATCTCCCGCCAAAGGGGGATACCTAGGTACCTGATAAGATAAACATGTCTCAAAGGAAGATGAGATGTCTGCCTCTGGGCATCTGCTTTATTGTTGCAATAAATGTCACTGAGTTCGGGGCCGCCGTTCATTGTAACATGGAACTCTTTTATTTGCTTGGTTATCGTTGTTATTACCTTTTTATAGCTGCGGTAATAAAATATCAAAAATCGTCCGGCCTCAAGGGACAAGTATGAAAAGGGTAGTAAGCAGCATGCGTCAAAGTTTAAATTGATGTAGTCTTCAATTTGTGAAGCTTGACTGAGGGACAGTGCAAAGTGGTTTACGAAACAAAGGGCTTGCAACAAACCGTTCCCACGGCAGTATCAGCTCAAGAAAAAGAGTCCAATTGAAAACGCTTAAATTTTCAAGTGCCGGTTGAAAAAAGTCTTCAAATTTCTATTGATGCTAGTAGCAATATCTTTGCATTGAAGGAATACCCTGTCGAAGGCCAAAAGTTCTTTAGGTTGGTGACTTCTTTGTGCGTCAAGTGTCTTTTTGCCACGGCAGCACTTTCCCTTGGAGCTTTTGATTGCGGCAATTTGGCGGTCTTACGCAGACGCTGTTTAGCCTGCGGTCATTAGCTTGACGATCGCTTCACTGAAAGTGGCACGCGCAGCGGATGCAAAAACGTTGTTGGTCACAGATGCCTCCCCAGAGGGATTTTGGTATTTTTTCGTGTGTTAAGGCTGTTCACTCCCCGTGTCATAGCTACAAATGAGTTACTGGCAAGGTACCCCAAAGCTTATATTCGTTAAGGTTTATTTTTTCTATCTCTACTTTTGATGCTTGTTCATTTCACTTTTAGCTTAAACTTTCATTGTGAAAGTAAAATAAAATTGTTAACTTTTAACGTCAATATTGTCCAGACATTGTTTTTAACGTTATTCACGGCGTTGTTCAAGACCTTCAAAGTTTCCTTAAAGTGCCGTCGTGGAAGTACATTTTGTCTGATTTTCGTACTGGCGATAGAAGCGCGCAAAACACGCGTTATGCTAACGAGATTTCCGCTTGACTATAGGCGACACTGTGTTTTAAAAGATGCCGCGCCAACCGGTCCACACGCGCTTCTTCAAGCTTTACTGGGAGGGGTAAGCAGGCGTCTAAACACTGTTCCGTTCTACTCATAATGTTTACTACTTTTTTTACACTTGCATTATTATTTAACTGCTTGAGAAAGTCCAATTCTAACCTTTAAACGTTGTTTTTCAGTGATAAATCAAGCTAAAGTCCTTGTCTTCCCGGCTTTGTACAGTAATTTACTCGGCCCCCCTTGTTGAAATAATTTGTCTTGACTTGTCTTATTTTTCACCAAGTATTTTGGTCGTAAACCCATTTGTTTAGCCATTTTGAGTCGGCTTAAGAAAATAGGAACAATAGCATTTAGTAAGATGTAGTAGCAATTTTTGTCACAGCCCTGTCAAATTGGTAGCCATGGGGCTTGAAGGCGAGCTATATTTGTTCGAACCATTTGCGTACAGGATGTGCAACATATTTTAAAAAGGGGCATAGGACCTTAAGCGTGCGAAATATTTTCCTTCGTCCAGATTTAGGCAAAAGCGCGGGAAAAAGTGGTGCAACAACTTTGATCATCCGCGCATAGAGGGGGGATATAGGCCCTTTGGACTCGATATTTGCCTTTCAACGACGTAATGCAGATATGCACTTTTGAGAATCGCGGAATTCGACTTAGTCCGTAACGGCAACACCCGCGGCAATGTTGCCACTTGAAGACAAATGGCAAAGATTCGCATATCAGATTTCGGAAGTTGTTTGCTAACAGACCATTGTCAGCAACGTGTTTGTCTTGAAATAGGCTGCGTCGGTGGCAACTTTGACGGCACGGCACCGGAGGGCCAGGCAGACGACAAAACTCTGGTGGGCCTCCAATCTCCGCCTTTTTGCAGTAAAAGAAGACAGGGCTTTATCCGCCTTATTTTTGAAATGATTTCATGAAGGGTAATGGAGGCGTCTTCGTAGACCGCTTATTAGACTGGATACACGCAAGAAAGTAATGGTTACGACTATTGTTCCCTAATGGATACAATGCCCTGCTGTTTCAATCGTAAGAAAACACGCGATTTGACGACTCGTTAGCCCACCCCTGTGCTGATTCTGTCAAAAAGAACGTTGTTGGCGCGAACAATAAGCATCCTCTTTTTCTTTCAAACAGTCCATATTTTAAACCTTCTGCATTTTTCAGCAAGTTTATATTATATCCACCCATCGCACTGTCCCTTATTGAATGTAGCAGCTAATTTTTGGATGAGGATGTGTTTTTCGTAAAAAAGCAGGTTGCTCATGGGTCCAACGAGCTGACAGTGCATGCTGCGCTATGGCTTGTACTCTTTCTTGGTTGTAATTTTTAAGTATTGTTACTTCCGGCGTCTTTGCTTGGCAACCAAGAGAGCGATAGTCGGCAACCATGTATTCTTTACTTACAATGGCGACTCAAATTATCGCCAATGTCAATGTGCTGGCTCAGGTAAGTAAATTAGGTTTAAAAAACGGCAACACCAACCAACTGTCATATGTAATTTGCAGACATTGGAGGACACAAATTACCTTGTGTCGCAGAATCAAGTCAGACAACTTCGAATTCCGGGCGATCTAATCATTGGCGGTGTGTTTCCGATGCATGCCAAATCAAACATTCCCGGAGGACCGCCATGCGGGGAGATTTACGAGACAAGGCAAGCCCTACAATTGTTTCAAACATAATGATGGACGATTTCGCTTTTTGCAGGGGTATCCACAGGGTAGAAGCTATGCTGTACGCACTGGACATGATAAACGCTCAGACGGACTTTCTTAGAGGCTATAAACTTGTAAGTTGCATAAAAAAGACGGAAGTTGTTTGAAAGTTTCAAAGTTTCACTGGTGTAAACAACAACAATTGCTTTCAGGGAGCACTTATATTGGATTCGTGTTCAAATCCGGCTTACGCATTAAACCAAAGTCTAGATTTTGTTCGAGAATTGATAGGGTCATCAGATATGTCGGAATTCCAATGTTCAGACGGTGCAACACCTGAGATAAAACACACTCCGAAACGAAATGTGGTTGCGGTTGTTGGTGCGAGTTACAGTAGTGTCACTGTTCAAATAGCAAACTTATTAAGGCTGTTTCGAATAGTCCAGGTATCACCAGCCGCGACAAATGCTGATTTGAGTGACAAAAGTCGGTTCGAATATTTTGCCAGAACTGTCCCGAGTGATAATTATCAAGCCCGAGCTATGATTGATATTGCACGTCACTTCAATTGGACCTACGTGTCATTAGTTTATTCTGCGGATGAATACGGTGAACTTGGAGCCGATGCATTTAAAAAAGAAGCCCGGAGAGTCAACATCTGCATCGCCATTGAAGAGCGAATTTCTATGAAAAAGGATGCACTTACTGAATCTGTCGACAATCTTGTTAAAAAGTTAGAATTTGGTTTTTATCGTTTTCATAGATTTTGCCCGTTTTGCTTATATAATTATAATGGAATAATGTTTTAGACTGCAACCGGAGAACAAAAAGATTGGCGCTCGCGTTGTTGTTCTCTTTGTTGGCACAGAGTACGTTCCAGATCTCATGGAACGAACGTCAGAGCGCATGCGGCGCATAGCGCTTGCAACTCCACATAACCGAAAACCAAAACGGATAATCTGGTTGGCGAGCGAGGCCTGGGACCGAAATAATGAAGCCTATACTGTGGGAACTCGACGGTTGTCTGCAGAAGGAGCTATTGTGCTTATGTTAGAATCACAGCGAGTGCCGTCGTTCGAAGAGTATTACCTATCGTTGCATCCGGGAACTGAAAAATTTGAAAGGAACAAATGGTTGAGAGAGTTATGGGAGCATAAGTTTAATTGTGAATTTGATCTGCCACCAGATTCGACTGTTAATCGGTGAACAAAATTAAATCTTAAACATGTAATCAACGTTTATATTGTAGATGTGAAGCCCAACGTCAATCAAAAGACAACTTCAGTCCCGATGATAAAATTCAGTTTGTAATCGAAGCCGTTTATGCCATCGCGCATGCTCTACATGCTATGAAAAAAGATGTTTGCGCAAACGACACCATTGAAACTTCTTGGATTACAAGGTATGCAAAGCCTCCAGAAGTTTGCGCGGCTATGAGACATATTGATGGCGATCAGTTTTACAATAAATATCTTCTTAATGTTAAATTCCAAGGTTGGTTTTGCAACATTAACGATAAAAATCATAATTTTCATTATCAGATCTCGTCGGCAAGAAAGTCCACTTCAGTCCCCAAGGTGACGGTCCAGCACACTACACTATCTTAAATTACCAGCCATCTGCAACAAAAACCCGAGCATCTGATTCCGATCGAGGTGATTATGTCGAAGTTGGTAGTTGGTCTGAAGTAAGGCTCAAACTCAATGAAAGCCTTATGTTTTGGAACATGGAGGGCGAAGATGGTGAAACTCCAATTTCAGTATGCAGTGAGGACTGTAAATTGGGTTATAAAAAACAATTGATAAAAGCGGTTGGTCAATTAACTTAATTATAATACGCTTTTCATTAGAATGTTTCTAATTAGATTTACAATTAATTGTATTTAGGATGAAATTTGTTGTTGGGCGTGCTCAAAGTGTGAACTGTACGAATACCTTGCTAATGAAACTACATGTGTGGATTGTGGCGAAGGATGGTGGCCAACGGATAATCGAACAGCATGCTACGATTTGAGCAAAACTAAACTGATGCACATGGAATGGAATTCTTTGTACAGCATAATACCGATTGTAATATCTTGTGTGGGTATTTTGTGCACATTGGTTGTGATTGCTATTTATATTTAGTAAGTTTAACAAATTCTATATAAGGTTAATCTTATCTGCGCTGATTATAGTTACAATGAGACCCCCATCGTCAAAGCTTCCGGCCGTGAACTCAGCTACATTCTTCTCGTTTCCATGATTATGTGTTATGCTATGACATTCGTTCTGGTCTCACCTCCAACCTCCCTCGTTTGTGCTATTAAACGTACAGGTACACTATTCTTTAATTATTGAACCCTCTATAAATGCCCTGTTTAAACATTTAGGTATCGGATTCGCATTTTCCTGTCTCTACGCGGCAATGTTTGTTAAAACCAACCGAATTTATCGCATTTTTTCTCAAGCAACACGCTCAGCCCAACGTCCAAATTGTATCTCGCCAATGTCACAGATTATGTTGACAGCCCTCATGGCAGGACCTCAACTTTTTGGTACTCTTATTTGGTTATTCATTGTTCCACCCGGCGTAAGACATATCTACCCCGCTCGGGATCAGGTAGTTTTAACTTGTAACGTTCCGGATCACCATTTTCTATATTCTCTTGCCTATGATGGCGGCCTCATTGTCATGTGTACGGTATATGCCATCAAAACTAGAAAAGTGCCAGAAAACTACAATGAAACTAAATTCATTGGATTTAGCATGTATACAACATGCGTAATATGGTGTTCTTGGATATTCTTTTTCTTTGGAACTGGCGGTGACTTTCAAGTAGGCTTTTCAAACCACAAAAAAGTTATTGACATCAAAATTTTTTAGATACAAACCACTTCACTTTGTATATCCATATCGATGTCAGCAAATGTTGCGCTTGTCTGTATATTTTCACAAAAACTTTGGATTATTTTATTCAAAAAACACAAAAATGTACGGAAACAAGAAGGCGAATATATTTTGAGGAAAAGGTAAAAAATTTCAATTTTCAACAAGAAAAGGGGCAAAGGTTAAACATATATTGCAATTTACATTGTTACAGTTTCCGAAACTCAAGTCATCGCTCAACTATGCGTGCTCACGACGATGGACAAGTGGCAACTCAATACACAGCATTGCTTGCTGACCAAAGGCGCAGGAACTCACGAAAAAGTTCGTCGCAGCCTAGTCCAAGTATCACCAGTACTGCTCAAGACACATTTCTTTAAGTTTGAATTTTTCTTTATTCGGCTCAGTAACATTAATAAACATGATCAGTTAGTTACAACCCGTAAAGCACACACGTGCAAAACATGTGAAAGAAATCCACCAAAAGCACGCGCGAGATCTGCATAGGATAAGGAAAACTAACACCGTTCTTCACTAACTCATTGGTTTCGGCTTTTTGTGAGCCGAGTTTTTGTTTAAGGCCTCGGTATCCGCGAGAAACCGGCGATTTTGCAAAAAAAGTTTGAAAAATGTAGTGTTGAAGGTGGTAAAATTTGGA
>KB455221.1:30196-40232 GCA_000341325.1 Panagrellus redivivus | reverse complement strand
TCGAACGCGGTATACCTCGTTCAGAATTTCCAACTTAAGGTAAAACCATTCCCTTGTCAGCATTGCTTTTAGACAGATCAAAAACTTCATAACCACCCCATCCATTAAGTTTAACCTCAATATCGTGGCAAGGCCGTAAAAGAGGCTGATTACCAGTAGAAATATAAGAAATTCCCCTCTTCTGAAGCATCATGTACATTTCTCGTTCAGCAGCCGGCGAAAGACAGTTTGTTGCTTCGTCCAAAAGTGCCAATTCCGGGCGATGGTATAAAATTCGTGCAAATCCTATTCGCTGCTGCTGTGCAAGTGATAAGCGTTCTGCCCATTCAAAGTCGACAATAGAATCGAGACCGTTGCAAAGATGCAAAACTGAATCAAGGGACAGTTCTTTGATTATGGCCATTATTTGTTGATCTAAAAAATATACATTTCGTTTTGTTTTAAAAAAATGTCAATACCATCAAAACATTTGCTAGCTTTATCAACCGTCAACGGAAAGATTATTTGCTGCTTTAAAGTGAGGCGTCCATTTGGCATGTACAAATTAGAAGGAATCGGCAGGATGTCGTAATGATACGCGTTTACCGTCAAAACTCCAGTTTTGATGGGCCAGATTTTGGAAATAATACGAAGAAAAGCTGTTTTTCCGGCGCCGGATGGGCCAGTGATAAGAACATTTTTGTTTTGATTGACTTTTAGCGTAAAATCTGTAAAAAAAAACTCATTTCACGCCAAGATAAAATGAAATTCGTACCTTTGAGCAATACTTTACCCCCATTATTAGGCGTGCAATACGTTACTCTATCAAATTCATACAAAATATCATCACATTTCGTCTTTGAACCATAATCTCCACCTTCAGGTTTCGGGCCATCTTCAGTGTAACACATGAAATCATAAACCCTCTTTGCACTCCCGGCAAGTCTACTATAAGCAAAAATGACCGAAGCACAAGCTGTGAGCACCTCCAGAAGGTGGGATAACATTGAAGCATAGGTCGTAATGGTCCCGGCCAATGAATCCTGACTGACGCCATCATAGCTGCCAAAATAAATGATAGGAATCGATAGCACTATGTATCGAATTGGGTCACTAAAGTCATTGAAAAACGTGTCGGATACTAAAAACTATTGGTGAAACCTGTTAAAACTAATACAACTCAAACATACTGACTGAAAGAACATTATAAAAAAGCGTCCAATATCGGGTGTGAATAGCAACTTCGAAAAAACGTTCACATTCAGTCTTTTCAAAAGCTTCCGAACTGTACATTGCTACAGATTCAGAGTTGTCACGGAGGTTGACGTGTTTGTATCTGACAACTTATATAAGATGTGAAGCAATATGCGTTAAAAATGCTCACCGAAAGTCAGCTTCCTTATTTTGAACTCGAATTGTCCATTTTGTGAAAGGTCTGACCATTAAGAGGTTTGTGATACATGCGATACATGAATAGCCATAGACTATTAAAAGACCCCGATAACCGGACATGAAAACGATATTATAATGTTAAAACCTTTAAGTAAGTAAAATCGTACTCAACAAACACAAAATAACTAAAGTAACCACAAGCAGTAACAACACCCGCCACAGAACTAATAAAATATGTAGTTACGTCGTCTACGACGTTGTGGATGTCTTCTGTCATGCGTTGATCACTAAATTAAAAAAAAAGTCTACAAATTTAATTTGATATTCTAGTGACTTACGGATTATCGATTCGTTTATTGTTGATTTTGTTCATCTTGTAATAAACATTGTTTGAAAAGTATTTTTCATGCATTGCGCTCATTAGGTTTCGTCGAAGAATGAAATAAGCAATACCGTGTAGGAGTTTCACCGATGCTCCTATCTACAAACGTATTACATCGCTAAAAAACACAAAAAAAAACAAACTTACGACAATATCAATGGCATACCAAACAAGCGACCTCTCAAATACCTTCCAAAACGCGTGTTCATCACGGTTTAGCAACGCCGTGACGAACTGCCCTGGGATCTTGACAAGTTCAAACACAAGCAATTCTGATAATACTTCAAATAAAAGCACGAAAACAATTATGGGAATTGTCCAGTCACGTTGAAATAACAATATTTTCAAGACGGAGCCAAATGCTTGCAATGTGTCACGAATAGACAACTTATCATCATCGGCAGTGGTCCGTTTTATATAGTCATTTATTTTCTTTGGTAACATACTGGTTTTCAATATCAAACACTAAAGAATTGGCTATTATTTGACACTATGAAGAAATTGGTGCAATTTTAATGGCGCTCGGCAAAACAAATGTTTGCAGTGATCTTTTTTATTACCCTTCGATATGGCGGCATTTTTTTTTATTGATAACAACACATCCTGGATTGCATTACATGGTGGAGTTTCTTTGTTTTATTACGTCTGCGCTTTTGGTGCGGGTGGCTTATCTTTAAGTAGTCAGAGTTTGACGTTTTTGTGAAACAAAAATCAAGTTGATGGTGATCAGTTACACGTCCAAAACACATCAGGTCCAAATTTTGTCGAATAATAATTGGAAAGGGAAAGAAGAGTTTTGCAAAATTATGATATTTTTACACGTTTTTCAAAGTTTATTCAGTTCATGTTAAAAGTACTTTTAACGGTGTCAGCCTACGCAGTCAAAAGTCAAAGCGAGCAAACAGTCTCATGAGAATAATCTTAAAACGACGTTGGTTTATTAGTAGCAGCTTTAGTTTTCAACTCATCAGAGGTGACAATTATGCGACTTACGTTATATTTTTGCTTCCGATTTGCACGTTGTCTCTATGATTAACCAAAATGGCAAGCCTAACAGTATTGGTGCATTTGCTAGGTAACCATTTTGATGGATGTCAGTGACAAATTTTTTAGTTCCAACTTGTGCGTTTTCTCTAAAATAAATCATAATGGCAGACTAAACAGTTTTTGTACACTTGTGAGTTAGTTAGGTTGATTGACGTTAGTGGTAAAATGCTTGTCATGTACAGTTAAAAAATATTTTTTATTGTATTTGACAAAAAAGGTTTGTTTTTTGTTGACTTATGAAAATGCGTATATAAGATTTTGTTATGCTTGAACGTTTTCTTTTTTTACCTTGTCAAAGCCATCTGCAAAAATGTTTGTCAAAAAAATAAAAAGTATTCCAAGAACGATTGTTTTGTATTGCCGGTATCGGATTCGTTTCGGCCTCACAATCGTTACTTTATTATGTTTGACGGCAATTTGGGCCAATATTATCGCATTCAACTTTGTTTTACTGTGTGCCATTCCTGCCTATGAAGACCCGCATAACGTAACCGGTCGCATTGGCATTGCTGGGACTAACTTTGCTAAAGCGTTTGGCAATAGTGAATTGACAACCTTTACTTCTGCGATGGCAGTGGCCGCCTTGTTTGCGAACTGTTTCGCTGCCAAACTTATCGATCATTTCGGGGCACACTTTATGTTTACATTGGCCGGCTTCTTGACTACTGTATCCACAGCAATCTTGCCAATTGCCCTCAGGCTCAATGCTGTTTTCGTCATTGGGTTACGGTGTTGTCAAGGAATTTCTTTCGCCATGACTTTTCCAATGGTAGGGAATTTTGTATCGAAATGGGCTTACGTAAAACAGGTTGGAGGTGTCATGGGAGTTTTGACTTCCTTTGCACAATTGGCGCCAGCAATTTCTGATCCCATCAGTGGAGCACTTTGTGTTGGGCGTTGGGGATGGCCAAGTGTTTTGTATGGGCATGCTGTTTTCAGTGGCTTTGTGTTTGGGATATTTGCATTGACTTATCGGAATCGACCAGGTTGGTCGTATAAATTTCGTTAAAGTTTGAAAAACAGGCTTTAGCCGATCACTTTTTCATCTCGGACGCCGAACGCTATCTCATATCAATCCGAAAACCCCTAACTTCACCTCAAACGCACAACATTCCAACTTGGGACATCCTAAAAACACCATCAGTACTAGCTATCTGGGTAGCTGCCCTCGGGACAAGCTTCAACTTGACGACTGTTTTCCTTTTCGCACCTCGGTATTTACACAATGTTCTTGGAATGGGTGTTAGCCACACTGGTATTGCAGTTGCCGTTTCTGCGTTTTCACAGGTCCTTGTCAAAATATTTGCAGGTATCCTCAGTGACAAGGTAAGACCATTAGAGTTCAATTTTGACATTTTCACATATTGAAATTGATAAGTTTGCACAAAAAAAAGTTAGTAACGGTTTAGCTAACGATAATCCCAGACAACATGCGCATTCGCATTTTCAACTCACTAGCCGCCTATGGATCATCAATTTGTCTCATTGTAATTTGCTTAATTTCCAATTCGGAAACAAAGCACAAACTTGCTAACCTGATACTTTTAACCATTTCAACAGCAGTTATTGGGTTTGATTCTGGTGGCTATTATCGGTCAGCATCCGTGGTTGCATGTCAGTTTAGTCATTTTGTCATTGGCAATGTCACACTGTGTACGTTTTGGCATTTCATAAAAGCATTATGTAAATTTATGAACTTTTAGGTGTTGTAATAACAATCCTAATAGTACCAGTAATCATCGGCGGCCTCGTCCCAAGAGACACCGTCGACGAGTGGACTAAAGTATTCTGGATTATTGCCGTCGTTCAAATCGCCTGTAACTCCTTCTTTTTACTTTTTTCATCCGCAGATTCCGCCAGATGGACAAGATTTGTACCAAGATTGACACGCCCTCGAGTTACAACTATTCGCGGTACACGGTTATCATTGCCGGTGTAAAAATTTGACCTTTTTAAACATTTTATAACCAAATACACTTCCTCCTGTAAAAAACGTCAAAATTTGTAGTTTCCCTGTTTTAAAAGTACACCCCCACATCAGTATCATCATTTCGAAACTGTAAACACCCAAAAACCCTTTTTAAATTCAGTGGGGGACGGCATTAAAAAACAGAAAAAGTCAAATGCCTAGCGACAGAAATAAAACATTTATGCAAATGAGAAATGAGTGTCTAGAGCAAAGGTTGTAATAAAAACCATCACAGAGTTGAAATTTTGAACTAAACTGTGAAATGAAACATGTTGCTTCAACTTTTGGTCTCATTTTTGACTTCTTTTGTCTTTGGAGCTAAAGTTTATAATTGCCCGGATGGGTGGACGAACAATACCAATTGCGGTTATACAGCTTGTTATTACTTGATTGAAGCGGATGGCGTGAGTTTTTATCGGTTACAGTATACAAATTGGTCAAGAATTTCAGACGATGAACACAATCATCAACGATCTTTGTCCAAAGATGAATAATTTATCATATGGGGCAAGTATTCATTGCGCTGATGAAAAAGCGTTTACGAGTATGTTATTTTTTATATTTGAGGATTAAGAATGTTAAAATTGTGGTTTTAGGTTCGACATTTGGTAAAGCGTGCACTGGAATGTACCTTTATGGCGTTACATGGTCGCCTACCGCATTCGTCAACCAAGACGGTACTCCTATTGATTACACAAACTGGGCAGCATCAGAACCTAATGATAATACTTCTAATTTAGCGGTGTTACAAACAGCAGGTTAGTTTTGCATAAGATATGCCTTTTTGGAAGAATGGCATTTTAGGAGGTTCCTGGTACGATGTTGGTGGCACGACCTGCACTCATATTCTTTGCAAGATCAAATTGAACACAAAGACATGTAAAAATAAAGCCTAGACTTTCATTGTGAAACCACATAAAGTTAACAGTAATTTGACAAATTAAAGAATATCTGATAATGCCAGAGTGCCAAAAATACTACGCTGGAAGTGCTACAGGATCATACCGCTTGTCCCACCACTTTCCAATCCTACTTACCGTATTGAAAAAAACTAAACTGAATACAATTATGCCCGCACCCGTGAGGATCAAATACCATGGCGGCCCGGTTACCAGGAAGCCAATGAGGGCCAAGGCTTCGAGAACATAAACAAATGTAGCTAATACGAGTCGATGAAAGTGGGAAGCGAGAAGTGTGCCTAATGGGGCAACAACTACTACTATTGGGACTAAAATTTCACAACTTGAGAAACATTTATGTATAAAACGCTTACCCGAAGTTGAAAAATGCATCCAAACGACAGGGTTAATCGCATCCATGACAAAGCATCGCCAAAAGAAGCCGGTAATAGAGTTTACTGCCATAAGAACAATCGATGTTGGGGTGGCTGTTTTTTCGGATACTCGAAAAAGCAAAGTAAGAATTGAGAAGGAACAAATGTCAACACCGGAACCGGCAAAGGCAGTGCATAGGCCTAAAAATTGGATTTTTGAACCCGTCAACTGAACAGTTTCTTACCTCCGATGAAGCCAGTAACCAATAAAACAACAGCTTTCGTTATACTCATATTCTGAATCCTGTCATGAGCATGTCGATCATCTTCACTGTTAAGCAGCCACAGAGATATCGCAAATGACACCCAGATAGAGACAAAAAGCATCTTCTTTTCCGGGCCGGAAAGCCAATTATCCACATTTTCAAGACCGAAGATAATGCCAACTCCTGCTCCAATTGTGCAGAAAATGATGGAATTCCATTCCACAGTAATGCCCATCCAAGCGATGGTGAATGTGGCACAGGTCATCCCGACTGATTGAATCATCATGGAATAGTCGCGGGCTTGGGCTGGGTCTAATTTAAGGAGGAGGGTCATTACCTAAATCGTAAAATTAGGCTTATATGAGACAACCAAAAAACAAAAACAAACCGGAAATGCAATTGCTCCACCGCCTTTATGTTTTATACCGATGAAATATGTTAAATCGTATTGCCAGAGTCCACCAAATCGCTTCCATCAAGACTAATGGTATTAAAAATCCAATATACTTTCTACATCGACCAAAAAGTGTACCATTTTCTACATTTTCCGCATGGTAATCCAGTGCCTGGCCTAAAAACTTTCATTAAAAACATCGATAATGTCGACTTTACCAACCTTCGAGAAAATATTTTCTAAAAAAGCTTTCCTGCTTCTTCGGAAGTATTTCATCGGCTTCCGAAACTGCCTCATTTAATTTCATTTTGAAAGCACTTTTAACAAAATAAAAAACAGAGAAAGATAAAAACCTATTGAACTTGGTAAAACACGATAGTTCACACCGACGCCCAATACTCTATCGACCTCTCGACAGACGTGTTTTTTGATTAATCGTTCTTTTTTCTGACCAACGTGGCAGGTTGCGCAACCTTTGCTTGTCAAATTCATAGTTTGGGGTCTGGAGCAATAAATAATTTAGTCAAAATCCTTTTCTTATTGTTAGTTCCGTTTTTTGACAAGTTTTATGTTACGATGTACTTTTTTTGCCGTTTTGTGCTTTCATCCAGCTTCTTTGACGTAATTTTAACAATATTGGTGCAGTTAATCTTTTTTTGGAAGAAACAGGTTTTGTAGCCATAGGCAACTTATAAAAGTCTCTGCTCATTGTTTGGTTTTTTAAATTTATTATCGTATTTTTTAACAATTTACTTCCAAACAACCTTTACCAACATAAATCAAAGCTTTTCAGACGCAACTTCCGTGGCTTCATAGCCGCCGCGACCATCTAATCTCAACGAGTAATCATGATAGTGTAGCAGCGTTGTGCGATGCCCTACAGAAACGTATGAAATTTTTAGATCTTGAAGCATCTTATACATTGTGGCTTCCAATGATTCGCTGACATTGTTTGTTGCTTCATCGAGTAGGGCCAGTTCTGGTTGATGGATGATGACTCGGCCGAAACTGATTCGTTGCAGCTCGCCGGGGGTGAAGCGTTCGTGCCTAGAATGGAGTTTAGTGACTTTCTGGGAAGGTTTTTTAAAGTTTTACCATTCAAAATCGACTGGGGTATCGAGACCGTTGCATTGCTTCACGACGGATTCCAAATCTAGGCGTTGGATTAAGTTATCGATGATGTCACGCCCTAAAAACTGACCATAAATTGACGAAATTTCAAAACTAAGCCATACCAATATCATTATCATCCTCCAAATGCTTCGGGAAAGTAAATTGTTGTCTCAGCGTCAAAGCCCCAGTAGGCATGTACGCCCTCTGTGGAACGATCATAACCTTTTCCAAGTCAACCCCAAAAGTGGCCCGGCCAGTGTTAACATTCCAAATTCGTGACAAAACCCTTATAAATGAAGATTTTCCACATCCAGAAGGTCCGGTTACCAATAATCGCGTTCCATTTGAAATTGTCAGATTCAAATTACCGACAAGAATTCTGCTCGGGTTATTTGGAACTCCGTAAGAAACATTTTCAAAGCGATAAAAATCAGCCTGCTCTCCCTTGACTTGAATGATAGCGCTCGGTGATAAGTCTGGCGAGCATGCATCATATTCAAAGGCTCCATTCTGTTCACCGAGACCTCGTCGAGCTGCCTCGTCCGCACAGATGATAAAATCAGACAGACGTTGCATCACACCTGCGAGTTGTCCGACGCTTATGGCGAGGTCGGTGTACCTAAACTTGACAAAAATGGATAAAGTTCGTAAAAGTTTGCTCACCGAGTTAGACTATTAATTAAATAAATGTAAACAAAAGCATTTTTACTGATAATCGAAGCAAGATCAGGTCCGGATTTGTTGTCATAGGTCCCGAGGATGATGATAGGGATGAACTGGATGGCATAGGACATGAGGCCACCAAAGTAGTCGAAATATTGCTGCCAGACTGAAAAAAAACGTTATAAAAATGCTTTTACTAAACCTAGACATACATGAAGTAGGCAACATCCACATGGTTAACCCGAACTGCTTCCGAATCAAAACATTGAAAATACGATGGCATTCTGTATTCTCAAACGGTTCAGCGCGATATAAAGCCAGAGATTCAGCATTGTCGCGGATCGACATGTGCTTGTATCTGACAAAAACCATGTTTGAATACTTTAAAAACACTGAATTTCACAAACCGGAAGTTTCCTTCCTGCTTTTCAACTCGAGCTGTCCATTTTGCCAATGGTTTCATCAAGAAAAAGTTTACAAAAACCCCGATTAAGAAAAACACATATGACATTCCGACGCCACCGGCACCAGCACTAGAACGCAAACTTTTAAGTTATTCACTTTTGTAAAAACTCACGTTCGCCATGTATCCCATGTGTAATACGCAACAACAAACGGTCCACAAAACAGGTACGGCAAAATTTGAATGCCAAAATCATTACAGACTTTCTCAACATCTTGAGTTATACGTTGGTCACTGCAAGTTTAAACTATTAGACCAGCGGTGACATTGATAAGAAAAACCTTACGGATTGTCAATACCCTCGCTATCAATGCAATTGAGCTTGTAGTAGGTCAAATGGGCAAAGTACTTGTTCTGCAGGGCTTTGACGAGGTTTTGACGGAATTGAATGTACGCAAGCCAAGAGGCGAAGGTTATGAGGCCAAGTGTCTAAATTTCCAACATCAAAGTTGAAAGTGTCGGCAAAACTTACACCACATTTAGCCAAATACATATAAGCGGCTTTCCACATGGTTTGCCAAAACTTGTGGTGATCCTTTGTCATTAGAGCCAAGTACATGTCACCAGAAATTGTTCCAATATGGTTCGTAATGTACTCACTAAGGCCAACTAATGCAATCGTGATTATGGCAAAGAGTAGTGCCAGATCAGCCTGGCCGAAGATGATAGAGAAAACTACATGGATGGATTTAAAGTAGGCCCAACCGAATGAATAATCTTTGTTGAAGCGTTTTTTAGGAGGTTCATTGGTTTTTGATGTCATGATGGCATCCAAAAGGGCTACGTGCAAATTAAAACAGTTGAAAAAGTTGATTTATATAGGCAAGCAAGAGTCCATTAAGGCGTGAATGTCCGGAAAGTTGGAATCTTCCAATGCTTATAATCCGTAAGCCCGGTTAAAACACGATAATCACTTTTATCAAACTACAGAAACTTCAAAGTTGATTGGGCGGTGCTAGCAAGCTCTGAATGCTCGATGCACATAGTCAACTCAATTGTAATGGTATTCGGAAAGACAAAAGATTGTAAAGCACTCAGACTGTTTTATCTGATATAGGGCTGTCGATTTGACAGTGCGTGTTAGGTTCAATAGAG
>KB455221.1:0-22264 GCA_000341325.1 Panagrellus redivivus | reverse complement strand
ACTCCAGGTGCTCAACTAGCGCGTGCGCACTAAGAGGTCTCATCACGATTGAGACTGCGCATCCAGTGCACAGCTTTTCCACAGCAGCGCATGCTTCAACTGTTTTTCAATCGTGCCCTCAGGCGATTTCCGCACTCCCCTTTGCCATTTTTCGTATCATGCATATTCAGAAGACCACGGTGAATCGACTGATGTGTATCACGTGGAGATTTCATGCTAGTTTCGTTGAGTATTTTTTGATTCAAATAAAACCCCTCCATACACGACTTATGTCTTTGAATCAAAAATACTAAACGAAACCAGCATGAAATCTCCACGTGATACACATCAGTCGATTCACCGTGGTCTTCTGAATATGCATGATACGAAGAATGGCAAAGGGGAGTGCGGAAATCGCCTGAGGGCACGGTTGAAAAACAGTTGAAGCATGCGCTGTTGTGGAAAAGCTGTGCACTGGGTGCGCAGTCTCAATCGTGATGAGACCTCTTAGTGCGCACGCGCTAGTTGAGCACCTGGAGTGATCACCCCAGATACTCAGTTGGCTGGACGGCCGGCTGGCTGGCTGAGCGCGTGGAGTGGTCACCCCAGTTACTCAGTTGGCCGGCTGGCTGAGCGTGTAGAGTGATCACCCCCGCTACTCAGCTGGCTGGCTGGCTGAGCGCGTAGAGTGATCACCCCAGCTACTCAGTTGGCTGGATGGCTGAGCGCGTAGAGTGATCACCCCAGCTACTCAATTGGCTGGATGGCTGAGTGCGTGGAGTGATCACCCCCGCTACTCAGTTGGCTGGCTGGCCGGCTGGCTGAGCGCATGGAGTGATCACCCCCGCTACTCAGTTGGCTGGCTGACATGTATGTATTTTCGTTTTTCTTTCGTATTTCTAAAAAATAAGAAGCGGTGGCAAAAAGTCATGTTAAAAACAGGAAAGTGGACGCAAAACTCAAAAAATAACACACAGATGATTAAAATCCCCGAATTTGACGAAAAATTAAATTGTTAACGAACCGCTGATACAAAAATGCTACTTTTTGAAAAAATTGTGAAATTTGCAAACAGTGAGTAAAATCGGTACTTTTCCACGAAAATCGTGGACGTCAGAAAAATGGACAACGGTGCGCGTCTTATATCATCCCCTTATATTCGAGAAAAAACGAATTTAAAAGTTTTATGAGTTTTTTCCATAGGAATGTTTACCAATGGGACCATCACTTTGTGATAGCCGTTTCGTGCTTTCCGGCACCTGAGAAAGCTGCTTGTTGTTTTAAGGGACAATAACATAAAAAATAAAAGTGCTTTTTGATGAGAATTGGGATAGGTTTTTGATCCTTTTAGCATGGAGATACACAGTGGTGGCATTTCAGTGGGCTTTGAGATGATGGATGTCTGTGAAATTTGTTGAAATTGCTACGCAACGAATTGCAATTTTGGGTGGGTATCCGTTTACAGGATTGCGTTTTGGGGGTGCCGTTTTGGATTGACTCGGTTTGTGTGGTGTTACAAAATGCCGGAATTGAGATCGCACTTCAGGATGTAATTTGAACTAGGAGGTTTTGGATGCGATTACATAGATGGAATTTTGATCTGTTTTAAACTTAAATTTTGATAGGACTTCGCCAGATGCGGATTTTCTCACCGTTTGCTAATGATTAGCGGCGCCATTAATCCCGAGGCTATCCCGGCTGTCATTAACTATCCGCAAGCCATTGTCCTTCCCCAGCGTTCCCCTTTTCTCCGATTTTCAGCTTGTTTGTCATTGCAATTTGCAATCCCCTGCCATGGTGAAAACCGCAATCGCAATAGCAATCCCCGAACATCACAAATCGCCGTTCCTCGATCAAAATGACAAGCCACATACATACCCTGAGGGCATATTTTGCTTCTTCTGTCTTGCTAAACGTCTGCTAATTTGTGCCTGCCAACTCATCTGACGCATGCAATTTGTCGATAGAGATAAAAACCCAACCGTGACTATTCGATCTTCATCCATCCTACCCCATCCCTGTGGCTTTTCACCCCTTGTTTAACGCCCCTCAGGGCCGGTCGAGACCCATCAGACGACCGACACATGTGGCAAAAACCTGGTCCCTGGGCCTGGGCTGGGGTTGATGGAAGAAGAGGAATAGATATAGCTTAGCTCCAGGGTGTTCACAAGGGGAAGCAAAAACAGTCATTAACAAAGTTTTTTTAACCCCTCTTTTGTTTGAAGGTTGAAAATCGGAAGTTGAAGGCGTTGCGTTTTTGACGATTCTCTGACAGACGGATATTAGGACTATTGTTTATCTTTATCTTTTTTCAAGGCTTCATCGGCAATGGCGTCATTATAGCGTACTTTTGACAGTTTTGTTTGAGCTTGACATGTGCAGGTTTGTGACATAAACTTTTGGGGCATTTTGGGTTTTCCTGGCGGGACTACATGTTGCAATTACACGTTTACGGTCAGAAGCGGCGATAGCAAAGTTTTTAGATAGTGTTTTAAAAGCTTTAAAATGATCTTTTTAAAAATTTAAAATTCCAAAAACCACTTTTTACCTGTTTTGCCGCTTTTTAACACCTCTTTATCTCCAATTCTACCTTCGCACCTTCTGACTGCTCTTTTCCACCCCATATATCACGCTTAACATCGCACCTCCTTTATCTGATTCACCTTGATTGTCATGTTTTCTCAATTCCCGTGCCTCAGTTTCCAAAAATACAACGGTTTTGCCTTTGCTCACCGCCATTTATTGTCGGCACCATCGTTTGTGCAAGTGATTTATGTCGTCGCTTTTCATGGACATGACATCCGTAAATTGTTATACACCCCAATGCGATCCTTGTCCTTGTCAGAAGGCATAACGGCAACAATTTTTTACACGTACATACTGTCATACAGGATTAGGGCTATCCCCAAATTTATATACTCCATTTTATCGAAAAAATTTGTTCAGATAGATGGTTGAATCCATCGAAACAACGAAAAAAACCCTAAACTGACAGGGCCCAGCTCAAGGTTTTATGGGATAAAAAGGTCCTAGCAATTGCAATTGCAACATCAGTTGTGATTTGTTGGAGGTGCCAAGAGCGCTCTATCCCTCCACGGGCTGTCTTGATGTACCCCCTTTGCAATGCCGCCCCGCCATCGCTTTCGAAGGTAATAAAAGTAAGCAGGTGTGACAAATACTTAAATGTAATGATGTACCCTGAGGGAGTTGTCGTTGGATTTACATTAGATAGAGAATTTGGAGGTCTATTCACTGATCTTTAGCCGTTTGAATCTTGTTTTAACTTTAAAACGTACTCCCATTCAAGAACGTAAATCCCATTATCGGCACTATTATGGTACTTTTTATCAAATTACCTAAATACAGCTGTTCCATTTGGCCATATGTGTCATACATGTCATACAGTTTACACTATTTTAAGCTTTCCAAGAATTCGAAGGACCCTCAAAATCACCGAAAACAGAAAGCGTTCCAATTTATTATGTTTCAAAAATTGACCATCTTTCATGTTTATGCTTATCTCTGTCGAAAACAAAAACCACTTTGGCACAATAGATGCGACAATCAGTTTGTCAAGCATATCCCCTGAGGGTATACACCCCGTAGATAGCCTTTTTGGGGTGAGCTTATGAACTTTGATGTCACCATTGACATTTTAAGTGACAAATTTGTTCTTGAAACTGGCATTGTTTGTATGTTTTTTTGTAAAATGTTGCTTATTTTTTTGATTTTCTCTGCAATTGAAGTCAAACCTCTTTCTTTAAGTTCGTCGAAAACAGTACAAAGCAGCGCGTAGTTTGTTGTCTGATCTTTATCAGTATTTCAAAGCGGATATACTTGGCATGACAAACTTATTTTTGGCAACATTTGATACATTGCGACTTGGCCACCCATTGAAATTGAGCCATAAAACCGACAAGTTCGCGTGACAAGTGGCTCCAAACTTGACCATGGCCTTATTTGCTGTTTTGAAAAGTTGAAGTTTGGGTCTTCTTTGATGACGGATGTCCTGTTCTGAATCAAAAAGTGCTTGGACTTCATTTGAAATTTTAAAACTTTTACTCGAGTTTCAAGCATGGTCGTGGGAGCGGATTGGCTAAAGATACCGACTGCTTCAAGTTAAGTGATTCAAGTAACATAGGAGGTCCCGTTTCCGGATATTCATTCCCACGATACACATGATAGGTGCCGGTGCCATGCCAATGCCAAAGGGAAGTAGTTCAAATGATGTGCGTTTGGATGGGATGTCATTAAGTTTTGGGAGCCTCATAAAACGTATGATATTACATAATAATTTCGACTTTGAAAAAAAAGTTTATATTTCTTCAAAACAAATTTCAAGTCACAGACCCATCAAAACCCCAAAAGACTTCCCACGTTAATCCAACCCCACTCGAAAACCCACTTTTTGCGTTTCCGTCAGTTTCAGTTCAGAATGCCAAGTAGACTCTGTTGCGCTTCCGCATTCATAATATGTGCGTTACTATTTGTTTGTTTTTCACCGACGGCAAAAAACCGGTTCGGTTTTATAAACAATGCAAATGCTACACGGATAATGGTTGTCAAATATGCCGTTGGCATATATTTTCATTTCCAGACTTTGCGTTTGCATTTTTTTTGCTATGTGAAGCCCTAAATTACTTTTAAAATAGGAAAAAATTTCATTCAAAACTTTTTGGATACAAAAATGACACAGATTACACGGACTAGTGAATCTTGTTAGTTCCTGTTTACTTTTTTGACATTTTACGTTTGCAGATAGTTAATATGGGCATTATGGGGTTTAAAAAGTGACCTTTAGCAGTTTCAAACATAATTATAGGAAAATGTTTCCATAACGGAGCTATTTGTTAACTGCTATTATGTCCTGGGAGCACAACGGGCTGGAGGTAGGCAACAAACCGAAATCTTTGACCGGTGGCATTTTGGAATGTTTCATCCAAGCACGCTTTTCGTATCAGGATTGCTGACAGCTGTTTTCAACGAGATGTGAAACAAAGAACCTTTTTTACTTTGCTTTTTTATGTGATGGACTTCTTTTCTTACCCTCCTTCACAAAAGCTTTCATGTTGTAGTGCAATTAATTTATTTTTAGTCTGAAAAAATTACTGCAATCAACTTTTTTTCGAAATTACAACTTTTTATGAACGCACATTGACCGATAAGATCCATCCATGCCACAAAGCCCACTCTAAATGCCGGGTTTTCTAACAAATTGAAATCCCAGCATAGTAAAGTAAAGTATGTCTAGCCACGTCAGGGATTTATAATATCCACGGAAATGTCAAAAATATTGTCTAATGTAAGATCAACCTTTGCCGGAGGTTGGCCCAACCACGGGACACCCCTCTCATTATGCCATGAAAAATGACCATTTTCCTGTCGGGTGGGGGCCCTCCAGTCTCAAGTCAAACACATGCACTTGAGTAAAGCCCTCATTCTTTGACAAGGCCCCTGAGGCGGTGCTTGGCTTTCATCTTTGTGCCGTTTTACTCCTGGACTGACACAATGAGCATCGGTGATATTGATGTCTCTTTTTGTCTGTGGGTTTTGATGGGTTCACTAATTGTTTCGCGTGAATAAGTTATTACTGTACTGTTTATGATGTTCTACTCGAAAAAATTGGAAATTGTTGAATTTCTGTAACTTGCAAGTGTAGCCGATTGCGAGGGGCGCTTACTTTACATCCGATAGGTTGATGGTTCTATCCCGATACCTACCATAACTTTTTCATTCATTTTGTATCAAATTGAAACCATCTTTAATCAATACCCATATGCAAAACAATTAATATTGGCTACATACTCAACCCCCTTTGCGGTCAATTCGCCTTTCAACCCTCCAATTAAAAACCCAAAATTAGCACCGTTCATTCCCCTTTGTGCCATCCCATGGTCGACCGCAGATTGCCCCAGGCACCAAAAACATGCCGTCCGCGCGTATGTATTTGGTTAATTGCAACACAGCTTCAAAGCATTTTGAAAAAAGATGCGAAGGGCATCCATCAAAAGGACGAATGCCCCTCGATAGTACAAGACACAAACCGCCTACAGGCATTATACCCCGACAATTGCCATGCTTATTCATTTCTTCCTGGGCATGCCCTCAAAAACTTTGGTCTGCCCTTCCCATTGTAAACCAATACATATTGCCACCCGGCACGTCGACCTTGTATAACGTATTGCTTACAAAATGATGGGCGGAGCCAGCCCGTCTGGACGAGACCCCACTCTCGACAAGATTAAATGTTTTGTCTGAAACTTTTGAAAAGCATTCATCACATTGCCGTGCCGGATGAATCGAATCAGTTGGATTTGCGTGAGAGTCCAGCGCCGGAAGACCAATGTCACGAAGTGTGTTTGTCTATGACTGTGGTCGGGCTTGAGGGTTCAAGTGTCGCTCATTTTGGGCCTCGTAATTCATTTATTTTGACGAATTTGGGAAATCTTTAGTCGGTTAAGATAAGTTGAGCGGCATCTGCTTGGGATGCGGCAAAAACAGACAGTTCAAAAAACGGCTGTCAAGAACACGCGGAACGTGATTTGGCGTGGCAGTTTTTGCAGGGTTTGTACTAAAAATACATGATGACCTTTGTTTTAGGTGCTGTTCAAACGATATTTTGGCCTTGCTAATGGCATAAATTAGCGGTGATCCTATTTTGGATAGGATTTGACGGTTGATACTGCCTATATTTTATTATTTTTGAGGTTTGTTTGTTTTTTTAAACTTAAGGTTAACCAAATTTAAGCTTCTTATAAACAGTTATTGCTTCAAAACTCTAAAAAAACAAAAACTGTCAAGTTCTGTAAAACTTGCAATTTTGACCGATTGCGAAAGGCGCTCACTTGACACCCAAATATGCAACGGTTCTCTATGGTTCGGGCCCGGTATCTGCCAATATTTTTTTGAATTTGTTTTTTTACCTTTTTCGATGAAATTGAAGCTTTTCATTAACGATTTTTGCTGTCAATCACTAAAAAACCGTATTTTCAAAGTTTGTAAAAATTGCAAGAATGGCAATTTACGAAAGGCGCTCACTTCACATCCAAATAATTCCCAAATACCAATGGTTCGAGTCCGCTACCGACCATTTTTATTTTTTAATTTTTTAGTTTAATCAAAATCAATTTAGTCTAAAACGCCAAACAAGATGCACGTCTCAATTTTCCGTTTCTTCAAACGTCTTTACAACTGGATCAAAGTATCCAACGGCCTACCCTTTGTCGTCCTTGTTTCCTACACTCTTGTTGGAGCCACTCTATTCCGAAACCTCGAACTAAACCACGATGTCGAAGCTCGGGCCCGCTACCGTAATTCGACGGAATATGCCTTCATAGAAGCTCTGGACAGATTGATGAAGATTCCGTGCCATCGCGAATCCAGAACTGATTCTAACAACACTAGAGTTACTCGCGCTGCCATAGATTCCGAGCACGCAGTCAAGGAAACACTTTTCTGGTTTATTGATTACCTTAACTTAACCCAAGTCATTGATGAACGATCAGCTCCAACGCCATGGACATGGATTGGATCGGCTTTTTATGCGGGTCAACTTTACACTACCATCGGTAAGCATTAGAAAAGCACTTTTAAAGGTCAAATAAAAAGTTGTCTAAACATTAAATTTGCAGGTTACGGATTCCCCGTCGTTCAAACAAATATGGGAAAAGTTGTTTCAATTGTTTACATCATGCTTGGCATTCCAATTTTCCTCATCATTTTAAAGGAAGTCGGCCGCCTATTGTCGAGAGCACTTCGGAAAATTTACAAACGATGGAGGACAGCTAAAAATAGACTTCCTGATTCAGCGAAAAGAAGAATGTCAGAACCCGTGAAGGCTATTTATTCATTGACCGGTGTCGGATCAAGTGCTTCACCGTCGAAATCTATGAAATCCCTGAAATCGACAACTTGCTCAGATGCACCGTTGACAACGGAATCACCGCCTCGTTCTCCTGATGCTATGGAGAAAGGGCTTCCGTCAGAGGATGGGAAGGACAAAAACGCCTCAGGCGCTTTTCCAATTCCACTCGCTTTGGCGATCTTAATTATGTGGATTCTTATTTCCGCTGGACTGTTCTGTTTCTGGGAAAGTGGCTGGGGGTATTTGACGTCGGTGTATTTCTATTTTGTGTCTATCAGTACGGTGGGATTAGGCGATATTGTGCCCTCGAAGCCGGATATGATGTTGGTCAACTTTGTGCTGATTTTGGTTGGGTTGGCGCTGCTGTCTATGTGTATTAGTCTTGTGCAGGTAAGCCATAGCCTAAACTTTGATCAAATCAACCAAGTGAACTTCAGGAAGCCCTCGAACGCGCCCTCTCCCAGCTTCTTCAAGAATACATCAATGACCTGGAAAAAATGGCCGCCATAGTGACCACAGCTGACAATGAATTCATTGAAGAATCAGCAACCCCGTTCGAAGTTGCTACTTCTGCTGATTTGTTAACAGCGCCATTGACAGCCCTTTCAACCGGTCGTCACGAGGGCTATGTCGTCGGATTCCAGCAAAGAGCCAAAGATTGGTTCGCCGAAAGACTGGTAGAAAACGTTCTCGTCCCTCGATTGGAGACTTCTGATCCGGATTCTGACTCTGAGGATTGCGACACCCCTTCAAATGGATCCACTAATGAATGTGCTGATTCAATCGGTGAAGCCAGCATTGCTAATAATCGGAAGTCACCAGCTCGGAGAATATTGTCCAGAAGACCGAACTTTGCATTGAATTGTAACATGCAGACTTTGAGGGCCGTTCAGGCGATGGAGAAAGTCAAAATTAAGACAAAGATTGATGGGACTTTCAGGTACAGTTTAACTCATTACTCAGTTTACATTTTTGCATTGACTTTGTTATAAAAAATTCAAAATTTGTAATTTATATTTAAAAGTGGCATTTTCAGAGGAAAGCTATTTGCAAAATTCGTCACAAACAAGCAATTCAACAAATTCTTCGATGACCACATCATTGATCCAGTCACTGGTGCCCCGGGGCAAACAGCATCCGTCGCCGGTACTGTTAAAGGCAATGCTGATAACGGCGTGAATTTCCGGGCCCCTGAGCAGGTTGGGCGATGCAAATTGGGTATGTTTATTCCAACTTTTGTCGTTTTTAAAAAAAAGGTCAATTTAGTGACACCTGAAAAGGACCCATCAACGAAAGCTGGATCTGTCGTTACCGTATCTAGTCAATATGATGCTGATTCTATCTATTCAAATGCCTATTTTGATATTACTTATGGCTATAGTACTGATTCTGTTCCAAAATTGATTGCTCTGGACGCCAAACAAAAAGCTGATGAAGCGCGAATTGAAAAATATAGAGAAAGACGGAATTCCAGACCCCCTGGACTTCCGCTTCTTCCAACTCCTCGGCCATCCTTAATCCCACCACCATTAGCCGAGGCCGATGTGACCGATGTTGCATCCATCAAAATCAACGTAAAAGAATCCTCAGACTCCCCGGAACCCTTCGAACATGTCGTAACAATGGAGCCCTGGCGACGCCGCTGTTCGACCCCGATGGCCTTCCTATCTCCGGGATCCCATCCCGACCATAATCATTGTAGTCGGACCCAGATGCCGATGAGTCGATGCCCATCTTGCCAACATGTAGCCACCACACCACTGACGCATGCAGTCGAGGCAGAGGCCATGAGGCGAGTACGCGATATTTGTGGCTTATTGCCGGGCGATTTCACACCGGGACAGCATTATGATGCCAAAGGCCGTCGAAGGACACTGTCACCATCACCGTCGCATCAGGACGATAGCGGGTACGAGAATTCAGCAGCGATTGATTCACATTTATCTGATGCGTGGACGAATTCAACTTCACTTTTGACACCCAATGGGGTTGAGAAGAAAATTGGTAATGGTTGTAATGGCAGAATTCGGTGACATTGTACAAAGGAGTTGTAAATGATGTAATTATGTATTGGTCTTACTGTAGTTTAGGCAGGAAATTTGAATAAAAGGGATTTATATGGTTTTCAAACGACTAAAATAAGCAATAGTGTAAAATTTATATACTCATTTAGCAACCTCAGTTTGAAAATGTTTAAACATTCTACATAAACTTTAATTTTTTTGCACTTTAAAACAATCAACATCAAAAAAACGCCCATTTGCACTCCCTCAAATCAATGACCACCCGTTGTACGTAACTATCAAACGTCACAACTATGCAATGTGAAAAAAGAAACAAACAAACTCCTTATCAGCTGTTTTTACTTATCGACGTCATGACAATGCTCTTTTTTAGGTTACCTCCCAAGGTCTATTGTAACCAGATTCTTGCAGGCTATTTTTGGCAAAATTTCAAAATCTTTCAATCAAACTGACAATTCGCCACGACAAATAAGTCAACAAATCACATTATCGGTTCGATTCTTCACCCATCTATGATCTCTAAATACATACTTACACGCCTGTCTGAGAACCAACACCAACCCGCAGGAGGTCGCGCATTGCCGCAGGCGATCGGGGGCATGTTTATTCCATTCCAATCCGGTGTATTCCGTTGCACGTCGACTGTCCTTCGGGCGGTCAGACTTTCGTATCTATGTATCTCTGCGATTTTGACATCCATGGATCAGGCAGGGTGAATGTGTTCACGTTCACGTTCACGTTCGCGCAATGTCGCGCAGGCCCCTCTAAGAGAGCAAAATTTTGACATCCTATATTTTCAATCTGTCATTTTTTGTCTCCGTATATCGTTTAAGTTTGCCTGGATCCATCGATTAACGTTTATATCCATGCCCCTGCTGTTCTTTGTCCCTCCAATTTTTCCCGCTACCACTCCTGCTGTGATTCCGATCTTCCAGCAACAATTTTGATCATTGTTCCCATAAATACAATAAATACCTTCCCAACCGACACTTTGACACTTACTGTCCCCATAAAACTTATTTTAGCCTACTTTGACTCCCATTATCATATCATCAGACCGCATAAAACACATAAAATACCCGATCTTTCCACATTTTTAACTTCCATCAACGTTTCCTCGTTTTCCGAAGAATGTCTTATCGTATGTTATGCTTTCCAATCAGCTCATCAAGCAATGACGTTATTGCCCCGGTGCAACTGTCGGCTGGTACAGGGGAACTTTTTTGTGTACATAAAAACAATACATCTGCATGCGTAAGTACACAGAACAGACCTTTAGAACATAGTTTCGATGGGTTATTTGGGTTTTGAAGGGGTGGGGTATGATAGTGATCGGATTGTGACGTTTTTGGGGGTTCAAAGTTTCTTTATGTTTTTAGTTTTCTAAGAATTGGAGAAAACAAATTGATCCGTAAATGTTTTACAACAATTTTACATTTTTTATAAACAACAAATTTTTTTATATTTTTTTGTTTTGCATTCTTTGTGAATCGCATCATTCCAAAAAGACGCTTTTTGTGTTCCATTTTCGCCGAATAGCATGAATCAGCGCATGTTTTGAGCCGTTTTCTTACAACTAACAAAAAAGGTATTTGACCCACCAAAATTTAAAAGAATAAAAACTGAAAAAATTCCATTTGGTAAAATTTTTGTGTTTTTTTATTTTTTTTTTCAATTAATACAGACTTCATGACCCTTAGATCCCACTCCCCGATAAAAAAACAGAAATTTAATCCTTCCTTCGAGCTGACTTTCATGAGAAAATGCGTAACCTGACAAGATTACCCTATCCCATGTTGGAACAAAGAAGCGAATTCGTTTGCTTCCGTTAGTGGCATCATGTCCTTTTTCTAAGTAAGAGTAAATAACTTCTACCAAAAAGACATGCCCTAGGAAAGCTGAAAATGTTAAGTGTAGCCTGGGAATCACAAATAACTCGGTTTACAGGTTGAAAGCTGAAAACTAACCAAATTCCGGCAAAAAGTTTGGGTAAACATCTGCGTTTGGGGTCCCCAAATTTGAATACACATAGCCGTCAAAACCGTTGGTTTTGCATGTCAGCGAGCAGGGGGTAGGGACATGCTTTATTAGGTGGTGATGAAAATATTCAATAGAAACTGGCTTTATTTATTACAATCAGCTGTCGTTTGGCATTTATTTGGTGGTGAAAAGAGATTAGGGTTGTTTTCTGTTTTTGGAAATGAGGGTTTTGTATTGACTTTTGATGGGATATTTGGCATTTTTTCGCTGTGGACATTTTCGATTAATATTTTTATAATACAAAAAATTATCAAAACTTTTTCAAAATATTCCTTCCCAAAGTCAAAGAACATCAATCGCATCCCTATTTCGACCCTTTAAAGTTCATTTTCCCGCCACCCGTGCCATTCTCACGAACGGCTAACATAAGCCGCCTTCACCCTCGCTCAAACCAAGACCCATGAAAGGTCAAATCTTAACACATTACATTAGTGGACATAGATGGCAAGCGCAAATCGTTTGACATGTTTCCTCCCTCCCGAAAAAAACGTTTCACGTATGAAAAACGTAAAACGGAAGCGCGCTTCGACGGCATTTTTCTTTTCTGCATTTGCCATAGCATGTCCAAAAATGTCGTAGTATATATTTTTTAGTTCATGCTTTAAGGAGGTCGAGAGGGACGACAGTGGGGATTGAAATGGGCACAAATGTGTTGAAATGGGCAATGTTCATGACCATTGAGAGGTGTGAGGGTGGTCGTGGGTGCGAGTTGTAGACACATTTTGATACGGCTTCACATCATGAATTCCAAATTGGGGGCTAATATTATGTAGGAAAGGGCATTGGTGCATGTTGTTTGCGATAGATTTGTGTAATGTAACGTTTATAGATTAGCATCAGATGGCGCGGATTAGGATTTGAACGTTTTCTGAATTGGAATTGAACCGTTTTGCATCATTTCAAAGATCATTATGCTATCATTTATACCATTTCCCTCAAATTGTGTCCCATATCTGTCCGTCCACAAGGTTCATTCCCGTGCTTGATAATTGCCCATCGAAAATACCCCGTTTTATGACCCCCAATCATTTGATTCGATTCCTCACTCCCGGAAATACATATAAAGCACTCTTCCCGCTATTCTATGTTTTTTTCAAGGTTTTCATGTGTTTGTTTAGCTGAGCAGCCACTCCGCCGCCTGTTTAGCCTTATCACCACGACCGTTGCCTCGCGCCTCCCTTTCATGTTCCTTCAAAAATAGTGTTTTGACTACTTTTCGGCGTCCATGACCACAATTGATATCTTTCCTGGCCAATTTCATAGACAACTGCCTATTGTGCCCCATCATGATCGCTTTTCCATGCAAAAACAAAGAAAACACCCCCTCAAATTGGGACCTATCTCACTGACTTCCCATTTTAAAGGCGTCACAAAACAGCTGTAATTGCCTGAAGTTATTCTTCTTTCAAGTTTCTTCCCTCACTCTATCATGGCCTCAGGCTGTTGTCCTGTTTTGACTCTCCTGGAACTCTGCTCTTCCACTTTAGTGTGTAAAAAAACAAAAATATCACACGTATCTCTTGAATAAGGATGTGCATTTTTAAAAATTCATCATGTTTACACTTCACAACAAACTGCATTTTCGTACTTTTTATAAAATGCTTTTGGGGTGTTTTTGAACAAGTCCTTCACTTGAATCCTTGAAAGCATCAATTTCTTGCTTGTCAGTAAAAGGAAGCGTGTCTTTGCTTTTCCCCTCTTCGCACTTTTTCATGCAAAAAGAGTAATGCATGTCATGAGTCATCTGCCTTCCGTGTTTTATAGCGTGGATGTTGGTCTTTGTTGTTATCAGCGGGTGGAATTTTGAACTTTCTAGTGATAGCAGTTTGATTAGTTTTGATCAGAAGTGGATCAAAATGACTTTTGGACAGTTTTGCCACGTCAAAAAGGTGTAAAAAAACTTTCGTGGCGAGACCAAAGTATCCCAAATCATATTGATATAACTTTTCAATCCACGTATTTCCATTTTTCATCACACTGGACCCTCGATCGGCTCACATCACCTCCCTTGCAAGCGTGATGCCTTGAAGGCACGCTTCCGACAAGGCGCCCGAAGCAGTCAGTGTTTCCGTTCTTTTCTCTTTCTTTGAGGACCGTCCATGGAACCTTCATTCCGTTTCCTTTCTCTTTTGCTTTTTCCTCAATTCGATGAGGGTCTAAACTGGCTAATCAGGAAGCGCTTGTGATCGATGAAAACTGACTGTCACTACATCGCTTTTGCCATCAGCATTATTTTGTTTATTTATGACGTCAAATTTTCAACAACCTTAAAAATTACCAATTTTACGTAATTTCCTTTCTTTATGATTACCAATTTTGTCAATTCTGTGTGTGTTCATCATTTTCAAAGTACAAAATACCGATGAGAGACGCAAAACGGCATTTTGTACTTCTTAAAAGTAGCTTTACTTATTTGAAACAGTAGTCAAAAAGGTGAAATGTTTGATCATTTAAGATATTTTTAAGGGTTTTCTTTAAAATTTTCTGTATTTAACGTGATAATACCGTGTTTTGAATAACTTTTTTGTGTTTTGTAAATCCTTCAGTTCAAAAAACAAATTACCAACTTTTTACAAACAAAATCCCCAAACCCTTGTTTACTAATTTGCCCTCTTTTCATTAATACTAATCAAAAACCCCCACCAAAATACAACCGCCTCCAATGTGTCTTATTCATCAGAGTTTGATAAGCCGTGTAACATCAGATCCACGACTTTTGACTTGGCACCATGTTGCTAATCCGGTTTTATCCTCGGGGGTTTTCGTCTTGTCTTTACTCGATGTTCACTTTTCTGGCTATAGCTAGCTCGCGGTTTCTGGCATCACTGCCGCCACGGCGCGCATCTGATTCGATTAATATGGACTTGGTTTTGATGGTCGATGTGGATTCTGACGGGGACGACATAAACCAAAGACCTCCAAAAAGTTGCAGGGTATACTCTGACTGAAAGTATGCAACTTTTTCTGGGTGGTGTGAGTGGCATATTTGACATTTCACTTTGTGTTTTCACTGTTTCAACAATGTTTCACTATTTTATGGGTGCAAAACTTTTAACGCCATGGCGCGAGCAGGGTTGTCGTGGGCGCGGTTCCAGACGTCCGTGTCACTCTCCAGGGGAATAGAACGGCGAAACTTAGAAAAGGGGGGCTTTGTTTTTGATGGCATGGCTATGTCGCGAGGTCATCGAATTCAAAGTTATTCGGCTTGGCGAGGGCAAAGTTTATTACACTTTTCGGGGCACTTTTCAAGTGTGACAATAGGAGGGCCTATTTGCGTCACTTTGACTTTGCTCAACTTCAAAGATTCTTCGAAAACGGAAATTTGAATACATTGTTTTGGCGTGGGCGGACGAAACTTGACGTCAGAGGCGATTGTGGGCGCATTCATAGTTCAGTTTTTCAAGTTCCAGTTGTTAGACGGTACACCCACAGCGATTCCGTTAACCTTTTCCCGTCCTTTTATCCATAGATTTATTATTTGTTGACACCTTCCTCAAGAATTTTGTCCACAAATCGTTATTTAAGGCATTTCCTTTCCCATTCCATCCTTCAAATATCTATAAGATTGATGATTTGACAACTAACATTTTATTTTTCCTTTATTCAAAAATTTCAACTCTTTCCCCGCCTTTGGCCAGGCCAGTCTTCATTGCTACCAACTTTTTTGATCAATTGGCAGGTGAACACTGAACACCGGCCGGCTGATAGCAATAGCATTCACCTTCAGCCGCCCAGGGTTAGCTTGTTGTATCAAAAAGAAAGCAAAGGTTGGGGTCGTTACCTTCCGGTCGCCATCAACGAACGACAACCACTGGCTTTATGGGTTTGAGCAACATCTACATCGACATTCTAACATGTAAGCTTAAGCTATTTGGCAATAAGCTGTTTTTACATTAGCTTACTTGACTTTGAGCATAAATAAAGCAATATTTGTGGTCATTAAGGTCTTAGGGGAACAGATAAACGTGCCAATATTGTTTATTAGCTTTGTGTAGTCAACTTTTTTTGGCAAATTTGGGTGGTAATATCCAAATTTGTCAAAATTAGTGTTTCTATTACGTTTTCTCTGCAGAAAACGCATGCGATTTCTTTTGATTTCAGGATACTTTTTGCCCAATTTTCCCATTTTCGACCTATATTAAATCCCATGTTCCAAAAATAACCCCACCAATATCCCACCCACCCGATGTTTTTCATGTTTATCCACCCATGTTCAGCATTCGCTCCATTTACACGGGCATTGGGGCCACTCCCGAATGGGACGGGACCTGTTAAAGAGGGGCAATAAGCTCGCCTTCTGGTCTCCTTGGCTCACATTTTTTTCGAAAGAAAACATATCCATCTGATGCCAGTTGGCTGTCTTTTAGCCTTGCTTTCAGTGATCTTTATTATCTTTATTCACCATCTTTTGGGTGCCATGGCAGACGTTGTTATAACTTGCACTTTTGGATAGCCCTTACCCTTTAGTCTATCATATTTCATAAATTATGAGTCTTATCCAATCCGTCACGTCTAATAAGACCCCCATGGTGGGATAAGATACTATGTATGAGATGTGCTTTGGCGAAATTTTGCATCCAAAAGTGCAAGAATGTGTAACATTCTAGAAAAACCTCGAAAATGTCTGTCTTTGTCACATCATAATTACTTCCTGTCCAAATGTTCGGACTTTGCTAATAGAACAAACCTCTGTGTATCCTGTCCGAAAGTTTTTCTATAAAGATGTTGAAAATTGTTTCCACGTATTCCTACGACGAAATTTTGTTCATTTTGGGAGGAGGAATTCCTTCATGTGTGCCTTTACCTGTGAAGTTATACATTTTTTTTTGCAAATGTGCCATTTTAAGTCGATGAAAGTCTATTAACACTACATTGGAAGCCATGTGTAAGCTGAATTTTGCTTCTTTTGAATTACTAAATATCACCAAACTTTGCCTGCAAAAACTATCAAATGCCATGGCGACGCCACAGGTGGTATCTGTATCCATTTGTAGCCTTCTGGAACGGCAATTTCAGATTTGCAAATTCGCCGAACAGCTTGCATAATTTAAACCGACCACCGAAAATGTGCAATTTAAATCAGATATTCTAGCTATTTTGACTTTTAATCTTTTCGTGTCTGTCCCTTTTCGCCTTCCAAACATGATTTATCGCGAGGTCCAATCTGTCTCCATGGCCATTGTTTTGGCTGTTGCTTGCGACTTTTTCGGAAGACATAAGCCATACATGTAGACGAAAGGGGTGAAAAAGTGCAAGCTTTGACGGATGGTTTTGCTTAAATTTTGTTTCGGCTATCTTATTTGAGTTGAAATTAAATAGATTTCGGTTCTTTTTGCGGTTTTTATAAGATTTATGTTTTGCGGTTGCGTGTAATTCGTCTTGGCGGTTTCTGGTTTTGGAATTTGTGCCGTTCTAAAGTCAACTGATGTCAGAACGCAAAATTTAGGGATCGCTTTCAGATGAATGAGGTCGTTGCAAGGAACAGTTTGCCATCCGCGTTCATCGCTCCCCAACAATAATAATTCCCATCTTAATACCACTCTTGTCAATGTTCATTACGGCACGAGTGATGATGAATCAAGCATTGATGAGTTGATTGAACACAACCCCGGGCCGAGCACTGCCAAATCGGTGAATGATCTGGTGGCTGCCAGGCGGACTTCAGATGGCTGTATTCGGATTCCGAGCGGCCTTCTGAGCGTGGCGGCAAAAAACAAACGGAAAGATGATGCGCCACCATCACCGAGATGGCTTCCGCCTATCAATGTTTTCAAATTTGAAACAGTAAGCTTTTTGTTAGCCATTAAAACGTCAAAAAACGTGAAAATTTCCAGTTCGCCGAAGCCCCCGTCGGCAAAATCGTCAATTTCTCCATCTCAGACGACTGTCTCCTCCTCTATTCCATGGAGAATGATGCCAAAAACGTCCAGGACATGATCTACATCGATGAAATCGTCGACGTCTTTATCGGTAGCCCTGTGGATTCCTACAAGCCAAAATATGATAACCAAGTGCATCTCCAACGCATTTTCACAAATTCGTTCACGGCGGCAGCCTGTGTTTTGAATGATTGCATCGTTACAGTATCTTATGGGCTCGATTTTGCCAATCCACAATCTTGTATTTTCCTGACCAAAGCTGCCGATGAAGCGAGATTGTGGTGTCAAGAACTAAGAAGGTTCATTATTCGGAATCATAACAAGGTTCAGGATAGCTTTTACTTCTGGAAAAGGTTGTTCGCGAGGTTGAAGTGTAGCTTGGCCGGGGAAAAGTTTACGATTGAACAGTAGGTTGATGGAAAAGGTCAAAGTATGGGTGTAAATTGGATGGTTTTTAGTATTTTGGATACAGTACTGCCAAACTTCAAGCACAGAGATGAACGTCGACAGGTTGAGAAACACTTGCTGAAAACGATGCCAGTGTTTAAGGAAAAGCTGTTATCACCGCACCTGCTCAGTGATGATGACTTTTTATTTAAACTGTATGCAGCTGCGACGGATCGGGTTGAGGTCGTGAAGATTTTTCGGCAAACGTTAGTTTTTTTTCCAATTGATGGTCAAAGGTTCTTGGAACTAAAATTTTTGCCTGATTTTGTCTATTTGAAACTTCCTAATTGAAGGTTTTTTAAGGTTTTCCTCCTCCCACATTCTCCCCGAAGAATTCCGAACCTATCTTAACAACCGTCACCGTGACCCGCGGCTCAATGAAATCCTGTACCCTCCAGCCACCACCGAAACCGCTCGTAAAGTCATGAACAGCATTGGCATCGATCCCAGCACAAAACAACTTGATTTCAACGGCTATCTGCGCTTCTTAGTTTCAACCTGCAACTTGCCAGTCCGTCCAGAAGCCTATGATCTAGACGATGCCTCCATGAATAAGCCACTGTCACAGTATTTTATCAACAGTAGCCACAATACCTACCTCAAGGGACGCCAAATGCGGAGTAGATCCAGCGTAGCTATGTATAGATACGCATTATTAGCTGGATGTAGGTCAATTGAACTTGATTGCTGGGATGGACCGAACAATGAACCCATCATCACACATGGGCCGACTCAAATCTGCTTCTGCACGACGATTCTGTTCAAAGATGTCATTGAAGCCATCGCTGAGACGGCTTTTATCACCAGCAAGTATCCGGTTATCTTGTCGTTCGAGAATCACTGCAACCAGAAACAGCAAATCAAAATGGCGCAATACTGTAAAGATATTTTGGGGGATTTGCTTTTGAAAGAAGCTCTCGAAGAATACCCGGTAAGCTTATCACTTCAATTTTGCCATTTTACTCCAAGTTTTCAGATCAAAGCCGGCGTCGATCTTCCATCCCCAAACTTGCTCAAATGCAAAATCTTAATCAAAAACAAAATCGAAAAGAAGACAGAACCAGTCGATAAAAATGGAACCCTCGCTCGAGGCATGTCAAAGCAAGCGTCAATGGACTCCGGAAGCACGGAAGACGATGAAAGTCGAGCTGTTACGAGGATCTTGATCGGTGAAAACGACGAAGAATTCGCGATTGTAAACAGTTTGCCGAAACAGGCATCTACTGAAAGCCCGACCCCGCCGTATTTGGTCAATGGAAAGCCGAGTGTTGATAATGGAAGTGCCCTAGGGCCTGATATTGTGACGGAATTGTCGGATTTGGTGACGTATATGAGGGCTATGGGGAAGTTTACGGCGTTTGTTGATGATGGTGGGTAGAAATTTGAATAGGGTTACTGTAATGGGTGCCAATTTGGGTGTACTGTAATGTTGAAATCTGCGTTTCAGCCCGTCAAATCTGCTCCGAAATGTACAGCATGAACGAAACCAAAGCCATCGATCTGCTCAAACAGCATTCTGAGCAGTTCGTAACCCATAATAAACGCCAAATTACTAGAGTTTATCCGCGTGGAAGTCGTGTTGATAGCAGTAACTATATGCCACTGGTAAGTTTCATCCAACAAAACCCAATTCATTCCATCTCTTTAGATTTTCTGGAACTGCGGTTGCCAGATGGCTGCCATCAACCTGCAAACCCCCGATCTCCCGAACCAGATGAATTCCGCCATGTTTGAACTCAACGGTCGCAGCGGCTACATTCTGAAGCCAGCATGCATGCGTGAACCCAACATGAAGTTTGATCCCTTCGAGCTTGACAGAGTTGAAAACGTCGTCCCGAACTCTATGACAATTACAGTTTTCTCCGGGCAAATGTTCTCCCTAGTTTGCGAAAAACGTGTAAACTGCTTCGTCGAAGTCGATTTATACGGCCTACCTGGTGATTCTCACAAGAAAATGTTCAAAACGCGAAGTGTGATGGCGGATGGGCTGAATACGATCTTCAGGGATGAGAAAAATGCGTGTCAGTTCAGTCTCGAGAAGATCATCTTGCCGGCGATGGCATATGTGAGATTCGGGGTCTATGAAGAAGGTGGAAGGCTTATTGGGCAACGGATTCTCCCGGTATCTTATATTGAGCCTGGATATAAGCATATTGTGCTGCACAATGCGTTTAATAAGCCCCTAGGGCCTGTGACGTTATTTGTCCATGTGGACATCCAGGATTATGTAAGCGATCAGCATATGGAGTTGGTGAATGCGCTTCAGAATCCGATCGAGGCGATGAATAAAAATCGGGGTATGTTTTGATAAGTTTTTGACAGTTTTAAGATGATGATTTTAGAATCCAATGCGTCTTATGAAATGGCTTGTTTCACCGCCAACATCGAACAACATGGCAGACTTCTGGAGAATCTCCAATCCGCTGAATCCGTCGGGAACACTATCCATGAGTTAACAGCTGAGGATTTGCTAATCCTCCCAGCAACGCCTACAGCTATCGCCAATGCGGCTGTCATCGGCATGGCGGGCGTAGTCGTGCCGAAAAAGGAGTCCCTCGTCAGCAACTACGATGCTTCATCTTTCCAATGCGAATCCCCTCTGGCCACTTCTCGCGCTGCCACCCCCTCCGGTCTCGAACTATCTCGAAAGTCAACTGCGGAACGCAAATACACCATGGGCTCAGAGTACGGTGTCAAAAAGCACGTCTTTGATCTTGAAAAGATGTCCATCGCCCTGCCGACCTATGCCGACCTAGAACGCTGTACCAAAATCCAAAAACTTCATCGGAATTTCTCGAAAAAGTACCCCATGCTTCTCGAATCCATCGAAGCGTCCAACATCACCCACATTATCGAGATGCTTCGAACCTTCAATGAAAAACAACTATCAGCAGCGGTGCACAAGTACATCAAAGAGAAAACCGACCTTCAGAATACCCAAGTTGAACACCACAAAAAGGCGTTCATAAAATCGGTTGAACTCGTTTTCCAAAGCGAAACAAAGCAACTTCAGAAGCAAAACGCTAAATTACGGTTGGAAGAGCTGTCTGGAATCAACAAAAAGTCATCTCCGATCGAATACAAGCACCTGTCGGACAAATACGTTCGACGTGGCGTTGAAGAAAACCGAAAACTAATGGTCATAAAAACAAAAAAGATTGATGATGCCAACAAGCTCGCTGATGACTTGAAGAAAGGGCTCGAAAATGCGTCTAATGATGTAAGTTTGTTGACTTTTTCTGCCTTCTTAACTTTTTAAATCTTAATATTTTCAGTTTCTCTCAAAAACGGTTCGTCTGCTATCCAAATCCAAATGATCAAATCCGGCATTTTATCTGTTTAAATTAACCCCAGTGATGTAATTTGTGTTTACCAATGTTAAGAAACTCTTTTATGGTCAAGTTGAATAAGTAATTTAATACATTCCAAAAAATCACTTCCCTTTTTTCAGCAAGATATTTTGATGATTTTCTTGTTATTATCGTAAACCGGTGGTATTTTTCTAATTTCAAAATAAATTGAAACAATATTTTATCACTGAGTCATTTACTTTTTAACTATGTGGGCCACGTTTTAACCCCTGACGCCCATCATTTCCGAGGGTGCAGCTGTGTCCATCCAACAAATTTTGGTGACGTGTTTTGTAATGCGTGACAGATCAGTTGATACATTACGTAAATGCACGAGTCTGGTCAATGAATGAATCACAGATCAGCGTCTGGCACCAAAGTTTTGTTAACCCACGTCAAAAAACAAAGCATTAGTATCGCTGGATCTATTTTTTGATGTTCATTGATAAGAATGTCTAAAAATAAACGTGTTTTTGGCAAACGGAATGCTTTGTTCATCGGTTTGTTGATGATTTTTTGACGAGACCAAAGTTTAGTTAATCTTGATTTTGTAATAATGCTAAAAATAACCTACCTAAGCATAGCTTTCTTCTAGAAATTTTAATTGGTTGCGGTTAGTTTAGGGACCGGCAGGTCACGAAAATTTTGAATGCGTACCGAGTGTTCCCCGGTATACTGTAT
>KB455218.1:70832-100884 GCA_000341325.1 Panagrellus redivivus | reverse complement strand
ACGGATTCTGCGAATTTTTACTTTGTTCGGTTTTCGGGTAGGAGAAACGCGCTAGAACCGCAGGTTCGGGTATCCTGATGAGATGAACGACAAAGATGATCGAACACCTGCCGGGAACGGTTTACCGACGCTGTTCACGAAGCTGCCAAGAAGTCCAATCATTGGTAGTTTCGTGTCAGAATCGGCTTTGTCGTTGCCTTCAGGAAAAGCATGATTCAGATTATGAGAGATGAGGGATACTTTTTCACGCCCCAATTTTATGTTTAAAAAACTGTACTTTTCAATGTTCCTCACCTGCCAAATAGTTGTGCACTGTTGAAATGTGGTATTCCCATTAGTAAAAATAATGGTTTCCCACACGTACAACTGCGGAAGTGAGCAGATGGCCGCTATCGTCCACGAGAATGCCAGCATCCATCGGACGCGTCGGACTGAAGTTGCACCTGCAATGAATGTTTGTAATTAGTTTATTTCTGGGATTGAAAATGTTTCATAATGTTGGGGTCAGAATACATTTTTACTCGACTTTAAGGAAGTAATTTTATTTTTTAAACTGTGTCGTCTGGGTTGGTACTCACCTTGGATATGGCTTGTGTAAACAACCTTCAACCGATCCAATCCAATGCTAACCACAACATTGCTGTTAGCATAATACGTAAAAGCCGAAAAGAACTGATACGCCTTACATCCGTAATAGCCACCCATATGCCATTCGAGTGTGTAAATCCAGATGAGCTTGCCGAGGGCATGAACTAACAAAATTCCGAAATCGGTTATACATAAATGGACTTTGAACAGGTTGAAACTTGATAGTTGATAGGGGCCTGTCAGGAAGGAAGTCGATGCTGTTGGCGTTCTGGAATTTCGATTATAATTTTTTAAAACTGGGTTGATTCAGTACCGTGATTGTCTCATAAGTTGCACAAAAACGCCCGTATTTAACACCAGTCCGAAGAAAATTATCACAGTAAGGTACCCGATTTCGACGTAGTCCTCCGTGAAGTGCACGCCAATGTTTTCCATGATTGAAAGGTTGAAGACGCCACCCGTGTTCGCGTCCATTTCTGAAAATTGTAAACTGTCAATGAGGTTTCTTAAACCAAGAATAAAAAATTATAAAAGTTGCAACAACTCCACGCAAAACTGGCCTAAAAAAGTCTCAAATCAGCAACTAATGCCAGCACCACCTGAGTAGCCTGACACCACAAACATCTGCCTTATATCACGAAATTGGAATTGGCACGGAAGAAACGTAAAAATGATACCAACCCCAGGTGGATACAATCATCACGCAATGCGCAGGTTTGCGTAATCTACAGCGGCTACGGTGTGTGAGTAAAAACCTATTTTTGTGTTTTTAGCTCTTTGTACGCGCGAAAGGCCTTAAAGGACCTAAAAAGGTAACACCCCTATAAATTTGATAATGGCATTTCCCTGGTGACGGCACAGCAAAACTACAATGCCGACTAAACATGTGAAATTTGTAGGGAACCGTGGGACGCGGCACGGGCGTAGACTCTGTCCCTATCTGCCTTAAAGGTATTGTAAATGTAACGTTTAGGTAAAAGGCGGCCATAGCGGTTAAATTATGACTGCTTTTTGTTCTCAGTCCCACAAAACGGTCACCCTGCCTGGGGCATTGGAGGTTCGACCGTATGCGCAAGTTTTACTTTTACCATCTACGGAAATGTGGGCTGGGTTGGGTGTCAGTCAGTCGCCGCGAAGCCGCGTCGCGAAAAAACACTTCTCAGGGAAGTCAGGGTGTGACTCCGCCCACTTCCGGGCTTGTGGGGTGTTGTTGTTTTCTGCGACGGGGGTAAGTTTGCAGGTTTCGGCCGAGACTTTGATTAGAGTTCGCGGGAATTGTGTGCAAATTTTGTAATAACAGGGCTGCGGTTTAATTATACGAAAAGCGATAACATACAATCATAATAACTGATGCCCTTTTCGCTTATAGTCAAAAATAAAACTTACAATTAACCGGGTTACTGTAACTGAGACGGCTTTTGTGAAGTGGTAATCCGTTCAGACGCGTTGAGAATGCCAAAAACCCGGTAGAAACCGTAATAAAAAGCTTTGTATTTAGTGTTTATCAGTAGAAAACTGTTAAGTAGTGAAAAGGGTCGTGGTTAATATGGGCTCGGCGACTTTCCAAATCCATACAAAAACGGATTGACCAAAGCAATCAAAAATTGCATATCCTCACAAATGTTGATATGAGCTTGCATCAACAGGAACCAGTCTTCCGAAACAAAACGTAATAAAGAGATAAAGTTGTACGGCGTCCAGCAAACGACGTGGGCCACGACGACCAGAAGCGTCGTCCGAAACACGCGACTTCGCAGTTGACGTCGCCAACCCGGTTGACGTGTGCTATTGCTGAGTTCGAACTGTCGCCCTAAAATGGCACTCTGTAGGTCTGTAAAAAACGTAAAAAGAACGTGTTTATAGCAAACAAATTTTGAGTTGGTCACGGAAATCGTAATAAACACCCGTAAATCCCAGGTGGGTTGGCCATGTTTCGCGAATACGAATTTATTTACAAGTTCTGCACCGTTTAAGTTTAATGATACAAAATGTATAATTCCAAAGGGTAAAACTGCGAAGTGCTGCATTGCCACTACAAGTATACGGTAAAAACATACGCTATACAACCCCCTCCAATATAGAAGTTTTGGTATAACGGCACCTATACTACAAATCCACACGAAATCCGATTGCGTGTAGCTTTTCAAATCCCGCCAACCCAAATAGGCGTTGTTTTCCTCGCGCTTTTCAATCAAATAAACCCGACAATAGCGTGCTTGCGGACTTTTTGTTCCCGAAAAAACAACAAAAGTCTCCCTTTGACGGCAACAGTTTGCACAAGTCCTTGACTTACTAGATTAAACGCAAAAAGGAAACTTTGTCAAAATTCAATGCCAACATTATGCCGTGGGAAGCGAGCGACCTTTATAAATGCGTCAAGAAAGCGTTTCCCGGAAAAGTTACGCTTTTTTCGAAGATAGCATCCAACCCAACGTTTCAAAGATACACTTTATCGGGGTGCTTCATTATGCCGGTCATTAGTTTTTTTCGCGCTCGCGCTTTTGTAAATAAAACAATTTTCGTAAATATAAAGTGTTTTGATTAAGAGGGGGATGATGACTATATATAAATGGGTTATTATGCAAGGATGTAGGCTTCATTTTTGCGCGTTTCAAAGTTGAAAGTGAAACAAAACTAATGTAAGCTATTTGCAAAGGAAATGAACACGCAATTATGGTCGGTAGTCAGCTGAACAAAAAAAAGATGCCCTTTAACGCCATCTGACGACTCAAACAATATGATAAACGTTTGGATGTACTCATCTTTACTTGTTTTTATGTTGGAAACTGATATAAAAAGAAAGATGAGCGTGCACTTTTAAGACTGCAACGGACCGGAGGGGTGATTCGTTAAGCTCATTGCATTATGTTGAGGAAGAAGTACATGGTAGCTAGATAAATGGAGATGAAATAGCTGTATTTCCGTTTGGATTGTTCTCTTTGCTACGGTTTTGGATTACATTAGCAGGGTTTGAGTTGAAAAACTGGGCGGCATTCGTTCTACTACAATAACTTTGTCTACGCCGCATCACTTTTTAATTAAACTGTCTTTTATTCTTATTTTTTTCACTTTTTACATTAGACTCTCTGATCTATCACAGTTAAGAGTTCTTTGGATTTTTGTGATACCCTAGTCTTCTTTGCACTATTCAAATAAACAGAATGCCTCCAGTTATTTGGACTGTTTCAATTCTGTGAACACAAGTAGTACGATTCCACTTATGAGACTGGCTGGCGTTCAGTTTGAGTTGATAAAAAGTGGAATGTCATCACTTGGAGAGGAATTTTAATAGGCTAGGTTCGGGAAATCATTGTGTAACAAAGAGTTATGGCGGAAGTTGTTGAAAAACTGGTGGCTATAGCGAAAAAAGTGAAAGGAATGAACTTTTAACGGGTGTAACATTACGGTGCAAAAAGTTGGGTTTCAAAGATTGGCATTGAGTAGATTAGCGTGTTTATGGGCGGTAGGAGATGTAAACAGGTAAAATAATTTCGCCCGTTTTTGTAAAATTAAGAAAAATTTGGTTGAAAACTGCTTATGTGACTGATACTTAAGAAATCAATAGTTCGAACTAACAGAAATGTTTTATTATGTGGAAAGTAAACTGGTATGCTGCGTCGGTAAACGATCTTCAAACTTGCAAAAAGGGAAGTAATCCAACCCAACAAAAACCACCAAATGACACATATCCTTATCACCCCGCCTTATCCCCATTTGTGATCACTAAAAACCCAACCTTGACCATCACAGTCCACATTGAGTTGAGTTTTTATACTTTAAGCAACCAAAATAACCATTTAAACTTGTTTCCTCCTATTACAACAACGGAACTTAACCTCAAAGCCCAAGCAGCTGATAAACAAAAACTTCCGCGAACATAAGTTACTGAACCTTAAGAATAAATGTTGCATTTACCCCCGGCACCGCGCTACGCTTCCTGGTGGCATGTCAACCTTTTTTCTATTCGTTCAAAGACTATGGTTCTTACATCTTCTTCAAACAAGCTTTGGTTTGAGGAAAACAGAAGATGAGACACGCAAGAAAGCCAAGACAGTCATCACGTAGAAAAAGCGGGTACAACTAATTGGGTGCATGTCGCATCCAACTTGACTTCAAAGATTGTAGACGTTCCAGAGCTTACACGTCGCGACAGGAGGCTTATCCTTATATCCGTGTTATAGCTACTTGTTTTTTTAAGTGAGTCTGTTAGGGAAATCTCGTCTGCTGGGATAGACAGCCTTGGCGGAAAGGAAAACAACGTGGGTGGCGCGCTGGTGGGTTGTAACTGATTTGGAGCACAGTTTGCACAGTTCAAAGTGAAAGTGGCAAAAATAGTATTGGAAAAAACAGCGTTTTTTGGTGTCGCTTTTATTCTGTTGCGTATGGTATGTTGATGTGGGACGGATTTGAACCATGGCCAGTGCGGGGGGAAGAATTTTTGAATTGAATAATCAGGATTATGATAATTCTTACATTAAACTGTCAGAAAACTGAGGCGAATGAACTTTTTGTAGCTACGCCATTAAGGAAAGGACATATTGACAAAGACTGTCAATCTTGGATTATAAAAAGGACACGGCATTGAAAACGGCATGAGCTAGGCTCCCAAGCGGCTTAATTAAACAAACACCAAGCTTAAAAAGCGCATTGACATCAAAGTTTCGTCTGTATTTATGACATTAGCGAACTTTGGTGACCACTGTCTGGTTGTTTTGAAATGGCATAAAGTTTTATTTTAATTTAAAGTTTAAACAGGTGCCATGATTTATTACAAGCCCTTCCTCAAAACAAAACCCTTCAAAACACTCCCCAAATTCCAAAACACCCTTAATAAGCGTTCGCTACAAAACAAAATGGTTTATCAGTCTACGCAATTCCGGTGGAAGAGCCCAACAACACCAAAAATGTGATATATCCGTCTAGCTTTGATAAATGAGACGTGAAAACCGCCAAACTATTCAAGTGCGCTCAGTTGTAGTCAAATAGCAAAAAAAGGAGACTAATCCGCATGGTAAACACCAAAATTTTTAGTAAACTTTGACGTTTGAAAAGAATTAGTACCTCTTTTTAAGGCTTTACTAAATGTACTCAATTGCCTACTCGTCACAACACAATACGCAATTTATGTTTTCATCGGTCTTGTGACGGCAGATTTCAGCAATCTGATTAGTAGCACGGCTTTTGGGAGGGGTTTTGTTTCAGAAAAGGGAAATTTTTTTGTGGCTATGAGCTTTTGGGTGCATGTAATGGTGATCAGTTTTTATGGGATAGGCTACATAGGAGTTTTTTTTAATAAAAACTGGATGGTCTCGTTTGAAATTCCAAATTTGAATTTTTGCTGTTAAAAATTAAAACTGATCTAGTCTGCAACTAAGCCTTGTTTTAAACAACTTCCAAGTTTCGCTCTAATAACTTATCTAATCATAAAGAGTCAAAAACAGTTTTGACGAAAGCAAGTCTACAGGGAGCCCAATGGAAGCAAATGACACCAAACGGCTAAACCGCTATGACAAATTGGGTCAAAACAAGTAGATTGAAAAAACGTAACACCGTTGTTGTAACTGGTAAATTGGATTTTTGCTCCATTAGCCATTACAATGTTAGAAAGTAATGGTGATTCAAATGTCGAGGGTTATAAACGCGGAAGCGTGAAAACAAAAAAAAAACATGATTCTTTTCTTTCAATTGGGAGTCAAATAACAAAAATCATCGCTTTTGTAAATTGAAAACAATTCGCAAAAAAATTAAAACAGTTTCAATGTTTGGTCAATTTCCGTGATTCCATCCAAACAAATTCAGTTAAACAAAGAGCTAATCACGAATGCATGCAAGCCTCGCAGTCAATGATCATCAAACGGTTTTGGTTTTGTACAGATGTATAATGTGACGCGGATGCGAATCAGGGAAACGCAAACGTCTGAAAAAACTGCTGCTTTCGTCGGCTGTTGACGGACGTCGGCATCGTTAAAAGGGCTAATTTGTACAGGGAAACGTCGGTACACGTTTGTGCTGTTAAGGTCTGGGTTAGAATACTATCTAATATTTGTAGTGAGGGGCGGTGTGGCGGGATTTGTGGTTTTGGCGGGGGTTAAAGTACACTTTAATTATGTATAGAGGATTGTTATTGGGTTTTGGGGTGGTGTTTCGGTGATTTTGGGAGGTTTTGGGATGGAAAAAGCAAGAACTGGGCCGACAACGTGACAGCAAAGAAAACACATGGAATTTTACCATCATAAACTTTACAACTCGATCCAAACACCATAAAAGACCCCAATAGCCTCATATTTATACAGCTAACCAACCCTTGCACGACCAACCCCCCACATCAATTGAAACACTGACCGTCATCCGTCGCCTCAAGGGTCATAGCCACAAAAAATGTTTGACTTTGCAAAGGAAATGTCAAATTTGGTCGCCTAACTCGTTTTCTAACCCCCTATGACGCAGCCTTGGGACCGCGCTTCATAAGGCACCGACTTCCACGATGCCCTTAAAAACAGCTGTTTCAACCGAAACCACTTTTCACTGAACAAGAAGCTTGCACATTAAGCACAAAGGTCGTCCGAACCATGAAACTCATGTTTCAGGAATAGTCCTGACCCTGTGGTCCTCATTTTGGCCTCATTTGAAATTTATAAAAACTGGCAGGCTAGTCGGGTCGACTACATTATGATGAGATGCGGGTTAATTTCCGGAAGCAATGTCAGGAATTTAAAAAGACCAAAAAATTTGGAACTGACGGGTCCACAATTTGTTTGGCTACGTCGACCTTGCATACTTCTGGGAAGCATAATGTGTAATGTATAGCTTGATGGCGGGCAATCATGCGATGTATAAAATGCTTCAATGCGCCAGAAATTTTGTTAAAATTTTTTTGTTTGGCACGTTTTATAAACTGACGTGGGGTTTTGGCAGCATTTGAGCTTTGCGACTTACCATTATAAGTGTTGTTGCTGTTATTCTTCTTTTTGCACCGATTTTTGCTGGCTGCGTCAACACTAAAGAATCGCTTCCTATCAACACTGGTCGTTGTCTGTTTTCGGGGAATCGGCATCGACGAAAACGATGCCCCATCCACGGAAATGCGAGGCGTCGGCCGGTAGCCGCCATGGGTTGGATTGAAATTATGGCTATTGTTCTCGGAATTCACACAAAAACAATAATTAAATTCATCCTTAATGGCGGTGAGGAGTGAGTTTGGGCGTCTCACGGGAGATGCTTCTTGATGATAACCCATATCAGTCGCAAAGTCCATTGGGACCGGCACAAACTCGCTCACTTCGCTTAAGGCTGACATTGACGGCTGGGTCGACAGGGTACTGTACTTTTTATTGGACGCCCCTGCACCGGCTACGGTGGAGTCGGTTCGACGTGACTGCAAAGTCGGGTCGTATTAAGTCATCCATTAAGTGTGCAAAGTAGGTTTTTTGCTATCAAGATGTCACAATCAAGAACTTCCGTGATCATATGAGATATCAAAAACTGCGCGCCTTGAGCTTGCGATCACATAGTATTGACTATAGTCTTTTTTGTGCAAAAATTTCATTGAAAGAAACAACTGTTTCTCCGTCGCTCGAGGGCATGTCCAATTAACTTTGCAATTTGTCATGTTAAACAACGCACAAGTCGACCCGACGCATGTCATTGTGCGGGATTCACTAACAGTGTCTATAGTGAAAAAAAGTAAAGAACACATTTTGCATGATGGCATTGTGACTTTCTTTGCACGCAATGTATGTCAAAGTGAAAAAGTGGGAAACTTACGACTGCACGGCTGTGAGTACTGGGCAAAGGTCCATTCGAGTACTGCGTTAATTTGACAGCAATGATGAAATAGGCCACGGCCATCACGATCAGTGGGCCATAGAACACGATGAACTGAAATTTTATTTAAACTGTTCTTTTTTTTACAAATTTAAATTATTGTGAATTTTTGAAACTGTTCATAGAAAGACTTGATAACATCTGCATAGTTATGAAATTCACGTTTGTACGCATAGTGCTACAAAAGCATTTCCACCAAAGCGGAAGTAGAGAAAAGTGCAATCAAAATATAATTAAAGTCCACTAAGATACTAAATTTATCTTTAGCTTTATGAAAAAGTTGTGTTTTGTGCTGGGTATTCATGGCTACAATAGCCTTTTGGCACTCCTACACTTTTCTTTTTTTTATGGATACAAAACTTTCTCCGTAGTTATCAGTCATATGCCCTCAAGATACGATTACTTAATCATATAGATTGTAATCTCATTGAGTTCAAAAAACTGTGTTCGGAACTCCGATCACTCACCAAATGCGAAAGTTCATGCAACGTCTCAAACGTAACCACATCCGTAGCATTGCGCGCTCCCATCGCCACCAAATGCTCCTCAATGGCCCAGATATCAGTACACTGATACCATGTAGTCTTTGCTGGGGTGTGCTCCAAAATATTGACAGTCGTAAACACAAAGATCTGCGGAATACTGCAAACAAGGGCCAACGTCCAGGCAATGCACAGAATAATCTTTGTTGTAATGACCTAGAAAGACAAAGGATTCAAATTACAGCACAATGAACACGCAAGAGGGGAAGGCTAGTGAATCAGAGTACTGGAATAGGCAAACAATAAGTGAGTAAAATCGGATTTGATTAAACTCGGTAAATATTTGCTTGTTTAGAAAACTGAAACTGATAAATACTAGACTCACATTATGATCCCGTCGCAATGTCTTCGCCGTCAAAACAGTCTTCAGTCTGTCCACGGCGATGCAGACGACAATGTTTGATGACAAATACAGGGTGCTGATGCTGCTGAATTTGAAGAGTCGACACATGGCTTCACCGGCACGCCATTCGTAGGATATAAGCCAGGCTAGCTTGCCGCCGGCATTGACGAAGAGGATCAGAGTGTCGCTAACGTTGAGGTTGATTTTGAGGAGGAGGAAACATCGTTTGACGGAGTAGGTCGCCGATTTGCGCTTCTGTTTAAGCAGTTTAAATAAGACGTGTAGATTTATGGGAACACCGACAATAAGAACTATGATAAGATAGCTCATTTCGATGTAATCCGCGACAAGCGGCTTCGGAATGAGGTCCTCCTCGGAGAAGGGTGCTTCAGTTATGGCGGATAGGTTGAGATTGGCATTTGAGGTGGTGAGGTTGGAATTTTGTAGGTTTGACATGGTTGTTGATTGCTTTGGCAGGGGTTATACCATTTTGGGGTTGAGATCTGTAAAAACTGCAGGTTTGTAATGGCAAAGTTTGAAATTTTTTAAAGTACGCGCGAAATATATAAAAACTGGAAATGAGGGTTAACTTTAGATATTTAAGGATAAGCATGACTATTTATGACCACATCTCACATAGCTATCCACGCCAAAAGACAAAGAAAGTCCGTGGGAAGGCAACACACTTCGCAAGTGGCATTTCATGCGGGCACAGAAATCCACAGATTGACATACAAATTTCACCGGTCACGACTGACTTGAAAGGCCATTACTTACAAGCAGAGGGTGGTAGTAATGGGATTTCAGACGTATTTCCCACCTTTTTATGCATAACGGATATGACTTTTTATAAACTGGCTGCCGGTCCCGTTCATTTTACAGACATTAGTGACCACCTGTCTACAACCATCCCTGGGAACATCCCTAACTAACCAAACTGACCATTTCTCTCTGTTCCCCAGGAAGAAAAGCCAATTCCCACACGCTAAATGACGAATATCCCCCCTCCAAAAAACACATTTAGCATAATACGTAAGGGAAGCCAAGCCAGCTCATTCGAATTGGTACTACGTTTCATCAAACATTAGCATGTAGGGTGACCATTTTAGAATGCCTTACTGTATCTAACTTATTTAAGTATGTTTGTGAGTAATTGCATAATAATTGTTGCAAGTCGGCAGAATCCGCAGGTGCAAAGATATCAGCTCAGATGTTTACGTAATTTTTGACAGGTGTGAGGGTGCTGACCACGCAAGGTGAAATGCACTACGATAAAATTGGGGGCTCATGAGTTACACATGCAATTTGAAGGGACAATCATGCAGATCTCATGGGTTTTGGATTTAAACTGGAGGGCGGGCGATAAATTCGATGTGGAATTGCACCTGGTTAGGATAAAGTTTTGTCGGGACAGTTATGGAAACATTTAATTCAAATACGATTTGAATCAGATGGGAGTTGTAAATCGGAAAAACTGCTACCAAGTTGTACGTAATGCTGACGAAATGAATGGAACTAAACCGCACTGTCAATCTACAGCTTTAATAACAACAAATTTCGAACCTTGATGTTTCAAGCTGGATTCAGCGGAACCGTATAAATTTTTTTTTCTACAAACTTCAAATTAAGCCTAAAACGGGCCAACATCATCTGGTAAACATTAAAAGTGCACTTTCTCAATGACAGCATAAAAATGCCATCCATGAGCAAGATAGTTAGAAACATGGAACTGACGCGCCATTCGCAAACAAACAAATTATTTCAACTCAAATTAAAAAGTCGAAAAACAATGCCACCTTCTTAGAAATGCGTAAAATTGCTTTTCATCGATGGATTAGACTAAAGTGTTCCACCAGAGTTCAAAAGACACTGTTTGTAAGCCGATTTTACGTGTTTCAAGCGAACACCACATTTTTTTACCAAGCGGAAGTAAAACTGGCCCTGCTAACTTCATGAATAAATCTAAATCCAATTTCTATTTCTGATTTCACAACAAACCTTTTTTGTTTTATTGTCCTAACCGATAAAAAACAACAACTTTTAGCCATAACTTTAATTCACTTTCCTTCTATTTCGACTTAAACGTGTTAAACCAAAAGCAGCCTAACGAGAAGCTTGTTTTTTTGCCTCATAACAGCCGTCAAAAACTGTCTAATAGCGGGTGTAAATTGCGAATTGTCCAGCGACAAAACTGTCTGCTTGTAAATAGTTCAATGTTCCACTAAAACCACCATAAGCCGTTTACTTTTGTGTAAAAACACTAACTTTGACAGTGTCCGAATAGAACTGTCGTCTGTCAGTGTCCACATTCCAGGGATTACGTGAAACGTAAACTGACAACAATTCAAAAATGAAACAAGTCTGATGCATAAAAAATAGACTGACATCAGCAGGATGGGGATCAGACAGCAAGTTTTTGGAAATAAAAGTTATTTTTAGGGTTTTTGCTAATTTTAAACTGTCCAACATTGTGTATGAGGGGGCAGCGTCGACTTTTGAACCAAACAAAATTAAAACGTGATGTTATTTACGTAAATTAAGCACATTAGCATAGTGATCGAGCAATGTTGCAACAAGTGAACCGTGAAAATCCTTTTCTGGAAAAGCGCAAACATATTTATTTAAAGAAAAATAGGGGGTAGAACAATTCCGTTTTTTGATCATAGCTTTTTTCCGGTGGTTATTTGTGGGCACACCACGACAGTCACGAACCCCCTCGTGGACTCGGTCCATGAAAAGAGTGTAAAAAAGTTTACCCCAATGAGGTTACAATGAATGAAACTATTCTATTGCGATGTCGATGTATGCCTAGGGGGCACGGCTGGCCGGGAGCCCCTATAAACCGACAATGAAAGGGGATACATAGTGCAACGGGAGCATCCGGAGGGTGGCTATTAAGGCGAGGAGGTTGGATGTTGTTACGGAAGCGGTGATAAACTGAGGAGATCGGACTTGGCCGATAGAATTCAAGTTTTGGGTTAGAATTTTCAAAAACTGATGTTATTTCTTTCAGGGTTTCTGAAAACACCAAAAAAGCGACCACCCAAAACCCGTTAATACACAATCAGCTTCACTCAGACCATGTTTCACCCCCGCCGAAAAGCCAGACGTAAGATGACCGTTAGTTTTGGCACACAACCCTTCAACGTACGTATAAGTCAACGACACAATGGGTTTTCAATGTCTCGGGAAACGACGGCTCCGAATGAGCAAGCTAGCACTTGACGGTTTGCCTTCAAAGCAGCCTTTTTCACCACCCTCCTCCCCTGTGATGAGGAAGGATCATGCAAGCTATAATTGCGACTGTCCCGAGGCACCCGACAAAGGACTACTTCAGCATCGGGCATAAAACTACATATAAACTAACAATTGAAAAGGCGGAAATACAGTCGTTGTTCTCTGGAAATTCTGAGAAGGCACTGGAACTGGAAAATTATGGCTCTACTTTGAGACCTCCAAAGCCAAACTACTTAAAACTAGCTAGATGATCGACAAAAGTGTTATTTTGAAAAACACTGATATTAGTGACAGGACGTAATGAGACACAAAAATGCCATTTTAGCAGGAGTGGGGGGAGCAAAAAAGATAACAATGGAAATGAGTCGCAAAAACCCTGACGTGAACCTAAAACACAAAAACACTCGCAACAAAAGTTCCGGTTTTGTGTTTCTGTTTCGTTGTAACGTTGGAAAAATTGAGACGCGTCATAAGTTTTAGTTTTCACGAGGTCACTAGATGGAAGTGAAATATATTAGTTCCGAAAGAACATCTGGAAAAGGTAAAACTGGGAGATCGTTGGTTCGAATTGTCAGTCAATCATAGGTTTTGATCTTGTTCAAAACAAGTGACGGGTGACACTTTCACAAACGTTTTGACAAGACTAGGATAATCTTGCGGATTACATATGCTTTTTTGAGCCGACACAGATGTGCGGGAATGGTGAACGTCAGGTTGGAGATCATAGGATTTGGATTTGCTGAGAACTTGTTGTAATATTGTCAGCTTCGTTAAAGTATAGTTTAAACTGAATGGCGATAAAACTCGGCAAAAAACTGAATGAAATGAGAAAATAACGGCAAACATGCTTATGCTTTCATCTGTTTCAAATTTGTAAACCCTACAACTAAGAAAAAAAAATTTCTTTATTTTAAAACACTTTCCTAATAACAGTCTATTTATCAAAAATACCACGTTAAACTGTCCTTCGAGTGATAGTTTGACGTTTTCGAGTAAACTTTTTTTTAAAAGAACCAAAGTTCATAGACATATCCATCCCATTTGTTCGTCAACAAAGCAGACCTTTTCCTAACAAGCTTCTTTATTACAACGTCCTCATAGCCGTCTCACCATTGACCCTAAGCACGTTTTTTACACTTATCCACCCTAGAAGTTTTTTCACCACTTTGATAAATCAGATTCCCCACCCTTGTGATAGCATCATTTTTGAGAAGTCGTCAGAAACAGACACTCAAGTGATACTACAAACTTCCGAGAGCAAAGGACTCAATAGTCAAGCAACAAAAAACGTGTACAACATAAGGTTATGCGAACTAAACTTAGGCTTGGAAATTAGTATGTACGCTATGTGTGACTCGTAACTGTAAAATGAATTACAAGAAAAGAAAAGAAAGCGTCAACCAACTTTAAAAGTTTGCTCAAGACATGTTCTCAACCAACTTTATTAAAAAGTCGGTTGGAAACATGTGTCAACGCGCAAATCACGCAAAATAAGCATTTTAAACTAGATCCCCTAAATAACTATTACAGTTTTGAATAATTTATAAAAGCAAGGTGCATACTGTGTGAAAAAAGATGGAAAAGCATAAGCTGGGCATACGCTGCCCCTTTTAGGAGGGATTTACTAATCTTAGAAGAGTGTTGGATACACGTTTTTGTTAGACTTTGCTCAAGTGCAAGGATTATTGATGCTTTTTGGTGAAAAACTGGCGACACGAGGGTTTGAATAATATGAATGGGCTTGAAGAATGTTGAGTTCTCGCACATGCTTGAGTAATCGCAAAAAACGGCTGCTCATCCGGTTCATCTTCTCATAAAAACAGCATAAATAAAAAAAGTAAACGATGCCAGTTAACTGGCATGAAACTACATGGCTAAAGCCCGCAAAAAAAAGAAGGATTACATCAAAGGGGGCCGTCTTTGACTTGAGCCGGGCCGAGACAGGACGGCGACAGTAATCCGAGGATGAGCGGGTCTAAAAATTAAATACGTCGGGTCTCGAGGGCCGCTAGAAACCCCTGGGGCGGGCTGGAGTGACACATAAATAAAAACAACTACGTAATTGTTAAAATAAGGATTATGGTGGTTGGATTACCTTTGAGAGAAAACTGCGTTCCATCATCCCTGCAACATCACGTCGACAAAGCAAAGAAAGGCACATCAATCCTTCACGGAAAGCTTAACCATACCTATTTTTACACTTTTACAACATCCATTTTAAGCCTGCATAGCCCAAGGGCACGGCTCAAGGGTACAATGCGACTAGGACATGGCTAAAACAAACAAACTACCCTTTTATTTATTCTGATGAATGACGCCTCCAAAAACGGAACACAACATTTATTAAATTCACGTCTGACTGCTTGTACTCGCGCATCGCGTGTTTAATTAGACAGGCTTCTTCTAAATCTTGAAAATAAAAAACAAAACTGACAAGGGAATGGTCAGAAGTGGGGTTGGCGGATTCAGATGAGCTATACCGCGTTCGATAGCTCTCAAATATCTAAGATATATGGCGCAAACCCTAGTTGCCACGGACACCTAGTATTCGAGTAATATTCGTTTAAAGTTTAAAAAAGTCGATTTTTAATCGATTATAACTCCTTTTGTGTTCACCGTATGCCGACAGCGAGTAGTCATGATCATAGAGGTTACCCAGGCCTAATGGATGTCCAAACGAGCAAAAAAATTTTCCGTTGGTTTTCGAGTAATTGCGGTTTAAAAGTCATCATATTTTACCACCCTTATTACTCAAGAACTAACAGACCAATCTGTTTCAAATTTTTCCATAAATTAGACATTGATATGCTCTTTCTAAGTTTCAAAAAGCGTAGTAATTGCAACTTCCAATTAAAAAGTTATGATCATCCAATAACCCGGTTTTTACAACTTTACATGCATATTACTCGAAAACCAGAAGTCGGTGGCAACTAGGGTTTGCGCCATAAATCTTAGATATTTAAGGGCTATCGAACGCGTTATAGCTTATGTTAAAACTCCATCCCCAAATTTGACTCTTCCCTTGTGAATAGTGAACACAACTGACAACAGGTACACACAAACACAAAACACCAAAAAATAAAACATTCATAAAGTACGATGTAAAAACATGCCCTTAAACACGGCAAAAAACATGATCCCGGAAGGTGGGGGTTTGAAAAATGGACTCATCGGACGGGTCATCATGAAGCGTTACACTGCTGAAATGAAATGACACTTGTTTTCCAAGTGGAAAGTAGGCCAAGAAACACTAGCTAGCCTGGATAGACGTTATAAATTATGAAAATGATGGCATAGTTGTCTCGGATGTTGTTGAAATGGGGTGGTTTGAATCGGTTTTGGAATTTTTGGAAAGTAAACTGAGCCGATGATAACAGGAGTGTCGAAGACAAAACTTTTTCAAACTTATATCTTGTTAGATTACTTAAAACTGAGTATATCCCGCCACTGAATGGAATGACGTGACTTTTAAGACAACCGGAGATAAACAATCCTTCCATTTCCGCAGAATTTTAATTTTCCTCCCTATTTCGCGAAACAAACATACAAACCCAAGGCAGGATTTTGATGACATAGACAAAAGTACGCGACGACGGCCCGGCCACCATGACCGACCGTGCAAACGCAAGAGAAGCGTCAAATGAATGCCTTTTCAATTTTTTATAATCCATAAAAAACAACGACGCCGAGAATTCTTTAATTGCAGACGAAAAAATGTGAATAGGCCGCCGCGCTTCCAGGGAAGTGCGATGGGCTGTGAGTTCGGGAATGGAAGCTTGATGCTTGCTTGGACGGGTGAGTGAACATCATGGAAATTATTTAAGTTTGGAGATAAATGGGGGGATTTAAAGGGGGAAAACTGAAGTATTCATGGCTCAAAAATGGGCACACAAAAAAATGGCAAAAATTAAAAACTGCTATCTAAACGGATTTGCCTGAAAAAAATGTTTTATCAGAAAAACTCGCTTTATCAAATTTTAGGATTGCAAAAACTGACGGTCGTATTCATAAGCGTGCAAAGTGCAACCACCTTTTCGCGCCGAAATCACACCCTTCCGCGCAGCCTCAAAAAACTCGCGCAACCACTCGGATTTCATTGGCCCGCGGCCCACCCAGACTCCACCATTTACGCGATAATCCTTCCCCCGACTGCCTCCGCCTGTCTACTGTAGCCTCAATCCTACTAAAAACAACCAAAAAACTAAACTGCCGTTATTTTTTTTCTTTTTTTGTTTCCCATATTCACTAAATTAGCCAAAATAATACAAAAACATCTGCGGGTATCCTCCCCCGTCGGCAAGCCCCACAAATCCCGTCTATCCCATTTGAGTGGCTTCCAAAAAAGGCGGAAGAAACTTGACATTATCAAATTAGGACCCCGGTCATAGGACCCTTGTCTGTCTTTCATCGAGAAAAACAGCTGTCTTCGACGAGGTCGATGTTCGAAAATCTTCGAAAATGCCCGCCCATTCTGTGCAGATTGCCAAAAGTGCATTTCCGAACAGTTTTCAGGCGTTGTGGTTCGATTTCATGAGGGTGGCAGCGTCTGTGTTTCGAAATTGCGTTGTTTACAATGTGCTCCTACAACGCAAAATGACCAAAAAAAACACACGTTGCTGCAGCGACTGGGCCTACGAGCACAGACCGACCTTCGCGAAGCCCGGGGCCATGGCGGGTGTCTTTGATGACCTTTTCCTCCTGATTTGAATCCGCGGGGTTCCGATGGGGCCTTGTGAACGTGTTTCTGGAATAAATTTGAATCGGCGGGCCGTCGAGAAGGGCGCGATTCTGCGTTTTTCGAGGAATATAACCACACTGGGGCGTCCGTGTGGTTGTTCCAACCCAAGTCATTTTTGCTTTGTCGTTTCTGTGGTGAATTGATTTGCTTTTCTAAATTCGGAAGGGCCGTGTCCTCATCCCATACCATCGTGTTCGTCGAGAAACAATATTTACAAGATTGCAAGAGACAAGTTTCACAATTGACAAGTTCGCAAAACGCACAACATTTGGTGTCCCTTTTTGTCGTCCTTGATTGACCTGTTATCACATTGCCAAGCGACGTGAAATCCAGGCCACGGTTTGACGTGACTGCCCATCCCTCCCAACTCAACTCGCGTCGAAATCAATACCCAAAACCGAGATCAAACTGGGGAACGACGACGTTTTCCTCGGTTCAGATGACCAACCGACCGTCGCGTCATCAAGCCTTCCATCAAGCGCCCATTTCTCGATATGGACCCGTCCTTCCGCCGGCCCCCTTCATCATCACCACCACGACGGCGGTGGCGGGCCCAAATCATCCGTCGTTCTGTCCCCATCCTACGCGATTCGTGCAAATTGCTCCTCCGCTAGCATCGTGTACAGTTTTTGTCCCATATCTATGATGCCTCAGGCATTGAGGCATATAGCCCTCCCCCTCAGCTAATCGACCCCCAAACAACGGCTGAATTGCAGCATCTCGGCCTCCGATGAGCGGACCAGCGCCTCCAGGCCTATGGCCACCCTTCGCGACCCGACTCGCGCCCGGCTATCCTCGACCCATGACGATGAATTCCTTCTCGGATCCGGATGTTGGTCGAGCCCGAACGGTCATCTTTGCCCAACCATTGCGTTGTGGCCCTTGTCGAGAGCAATTGGTGTATCAAGTCATGGGAAAGTGAGTCATTTCGCTGTATTTTTATATATAAAAACCACCTTTTTCTCCGCTTTTTAGATATGGCCCAGTCTATCGCTGCTTCCCTATGCCTGCGACCGAAGACAGTGCTTCGGTGAGTCCCTCAGCAGTCGCCGTCATCTATTACAACCCGAGCGACGCACATCGCGCCCTGAATTGCTTCCCATCGGACAGGTTCCTGTTCGGTTTGACGGAAACGACGGTCAATGTGCCGACAGTCACCCAGATGAGTCTCCTCTGCTGGCAGCTTCGCTATGTTGACCCGGGCTTGCTGATGGCGGGCATCCCGGAGGTCCTTCCGCCCCAACCGGTGCCGTCTTTCTGGTTTCCGGAGTCGCCCTTCGGTAAGCTTGAACCTTCTTTCCGCAACCCTTCTCGCTACAATGTCGACCTCTCGCGTTCAGTCTATAGCAGCGCTTTCGTCCAGCCCATCCCACAGCCCCATCCGCAGCATCACACGACCAAGATCGTCTTCGGCCCGCCCGTCACATCGCCCATGGCAACCCCTGCGGCCACGAATTCGACGCCAACAGCCCTCCCAAGTCCGTCGTGTCCCGCCACGAATACATCCCCGCAGTCGTCTCCGTGTTCGAGCGCGTCGCCACCGACCATCATCGACGTCGATCCGCTTGCGTCGTCGCCCTCCAATTCCACCACGTCCACTACGTCGTCGTCGTCGTCGTCATCCGATTCCATACATTTCGACGAGGGCAATCTTCGCCCCGGCGAGGATTCCTCCATTTCGCACGATACCCCGACAATGCCGACGACATTCCTGCGGCGTGGATCGCTGCGCGAAAGTCTCCCGAAAAAGATGTCCCCCGTGTTTGACGATGGCTTCGAAGACGCTGATAACACGTATTCCTCTTCCTCCGGCTCATCTGGATCCTCCCTGCTGTCGCCCAATTCGCCGTCCAGCGAAGAATCTGGGATCACTTCTGGCTATGGGTCCGAAAACGAGCACAAAAAGTCGCAAGAAGACGAACAACAGCTCATCGATGAAGCTTTATCGCCGCCATCGGAACGTACTGTCGTCGTTACACAGGAGGATGTTTTGAAGCGGTTTTTAGACAGCAAAGCGAAGCCACGAAAAGTTTGTTGTTCTTTTTTATATTATTTTCGTACTTATTGGACGGATTTCAGCCAGCATTCTGCTCATCTCCGAGAAAGCGGCTCCCCTCCATTTATGACGGCAAAAACATCGTGAATGGCATCCATCTACCGAAGCATGCCATGCATCTCTTCGCGAAAAACAACCAAATACCCACATCTGTCGCGGTAACGGCCCCGCCGGAGGAGACGAAACCCATCGCCCTTATTGCTGTTTCGGTTGAGGATGATTCCATATCAAAATACGTCAAGGTTTGTCCCTTCAAATCTCTCATATCCCTCTGATTATCCCGTTTTACCCCTCCAGGAGCTGACTCGAGCACCACCACCGAACCCTGGTGCCATTGCCCTGCGCGAGGAGCACAATCGATTGCTCCGATCACTCGACTTTGGTCATGCCACGACGACCCGTCGAACCGAGAAGGATGCCACGACGAGCCGGCTTCTCGCCGCGTGTCACGATAATACTCTGCGTGAATTGGCGGAGCTGGTCGAAGGCGGCTCCTTCCGATAAGCATCACTCTATCTATTGTTCCTATCTAATTGGTTGTTCCCGTTACGGTGGTTGACTCACCCGTCTTGACTTTTTGATTGTTTTTTTCGTTTTGCACTTGTTTTTAATCCTGACTTTGACAACCATCCCCACCACCGACCTCGTAACTGATCGACAGTTCGATGGCGCTACTTTTTTCAAGTTGAGTTTTGCTTAATCGAATAAACCCACGTTAGACTGGACCCTTTCCCTCCGTTTTGTGATTTATCGCCCTTATCCCTGTCTTTTGTAGCTTATTTTTATATTTCCTTGTGTATTGTAGTATGTCTTTGGTGTTGTTTCTTGATTTATTGTTGAGATTAATGCCGGAGGCACGTGTAACTTCTGTGACTCATTTAAATTCGAGGACACGGAATAATAAAAATTCTTTTTACCCTTATTGATTGGTTTGGGGGCGGGGCTTGGAAAAGTGGGCGGGGCTATGTTGATGGAAACTGCCAAAACATTTGTAATCACTTTGTATTATAGATTCACGACGGCAGCTGGCAAGGTGTCATCGATGTGGCCCGTTGCCGCCATGACAAGAAAACCAAATCTGTCAAACTCGTGGTATCAGTCCGAGCTGATACGCTGGACATCATGGAAATGACCATTGTGAAGTTTGTGCCACTGGAGCCAAAGTTTGAGTTGGTCCCGGTGAGACCGTACTTCAGTAATGATATTCGTGTTATAAGGGTTTTTGTAAGTTTTGAGTTAAACTGAAATCAGGTATCAAACGGTATCAGTCACACAATCTCCAATTCCAGGTGAAACCCCTCTCCGAAGGCATCCTCGGCGATGACCTCAATGTCACGGCCCAGTGCTACTCTGAAAACACTGATTATAATGGCGTCAACTATTCGATGCGAGGATCGGTCGGCTCCAACATCGAATTCGAGACCAACAATCAGTGTTTGGTTTACTCGATCTGCGTCAAGCGACTCATTTCCGGCAGCTTTTTGTCAGAGCGGGTCGTGTTGCTGGTGCCATCGATTACTAGCACCAGGGCTATCATCACGAATAAGCCGAGAAAGCTCGTCATTAGCACAGACAAGTCGAGTTTTGTCGTTGGCGAGAGTGTGCGGTTGGAATTGGCTTCACTGGTCAATTATGTTGTGGGTTTTTTAAACTGAACACTGTTATAATGGTTTTTTGATGGTCTCAAGATTTACCACCGTTTATCTGTTATCAAAAACTGCCGTTCGCTTCGTGATTTTGTCTAAGAATCCAAAATTTACAGGTAATCTGCAATTCCCGCGACATTGCAACCTCAGGCACAGCTCCCATCAATGGCATCGTCCAGATAGCCGTCCATCCATGGATGGTGGGCGAATGTACCGTTTACGCCCAAAAGACTGTCCATGGAGACGTCCAATCTGATATGCACCTGTTTTTTGTCGAAAAGAGCTCCTGTGGTCCAAATGTAAGCTTTTTCAAAACTGTCTTTAGTAACCTGTTGACATTACAGTACTCCTTGACGTCTTCCGCGACGCAAATCACGCCCCCAGCCAAAGTTACTCTCACCGCCACCGCTCCAACCCATTCATTGGTGGTCATTCGGGCTATTGATGAGCGCCTCAATCACATAATCAATGTAAGTATGCTAAACATAACTTTTTGGGTAAACTGAGATATTCATTCTTTCCAGTCGTTCGAAGTCACTCCATCACAGCTCCATTGGACATTCGGCATCTTTATGAATGACCCTCTGGCCAGGGAAGTACCGTCACCCAATATTCGAAACTTTATCAATATTCATGAAGTTCATGCTGCTATTCGTAAGTTTAAAACTGCTAACTGCCATTCTTGAACTTTGTTTACAGGCGAGAACTGCAAAAAAGGCGCCAAAGTAGCTGCCATCAATCTCACAGTCAACGAAGTCACCGATGTTCATGGCATCTGTCTGAAGGAGTTCCAAAAAGTACATCTCGAGGATCAAAAGCTGGGCATTCAGAACCTTCAGCAGAAAAAGAAACAATACCAAATAAATACCGATCAAGTTGCACTATCAACGTCGGCGGTCTTTCTCAGTAAACCCAGGCAAAAGATTCAGGACGATGCCAGTGTTACGAAAGTGATGTCTATAACTGTCCACGACAATGTGGAGACAAAGCCTGTGGATGAGGTCTTTTTGAGGTCCTTCTTCCCTGAAGTTTGGTATTTCGACGATTTGAAGTTTGGGTGAGTTCAATTGCGTAAAACTGGGGATGAGTAGGTTTATTCGGGCACATTTCAGCGGCAAAAGCTCGAAATCCCTGCAGCTGACCACGCCCCATTCCATCGGCGAATTCGCCGTAACTTCCGCCTTCTGGTCACCAGGCCAGCGTGAAACATGCCCTGCGCCGCCGTTGAGCATTCGGACGACTAGACACGTGTTTATGGAAGTCGTATTGCCGGAGCGGGTCTTCCTGAACGAGACTATCACGGCCAAAGTTATCGTCCACGGAGACAGCTTCGACGGCGAAACAAAGTTATCCCTCTGTTTCACCGGACAGTCGCCGATCGTCTGTGCCAACATGGGCAACGACGGCAACATGGCCGAAACCGAATTCAATCGGGTGATTCTGAGCAAGGAAAAGCCGCAAGCCGAGAAACAGATTGACATAAAGTTCTTCAATGTTGGTCCGCAGAATGTATCCTTCGAGCTACGGACCGAGGAAAACGTCCAGGGCTCGGTCGCTGATCACTGTTCCAACAACAAAGCCACGGCTTATGATAAGATTGTCAAGACAGTCATCGTGGAGCCGATTCAGAAACGTGAGGAAGAATACGCCTGTGTAGTCATCTACGCTCAGCATCAGGTGTTCAAGTCGATCCAGAATCGGACCAGCAGTCGAATGGGTGTTATTCGTGGGTGTTTTGGAATTAAACTGTTCTGGTAAAGTAATACTATTGTTTTCAGACTTCAAACAACACACGACCAACACCAATGACGTCGAAACCAACATCAGCCTGAGCCCAGACGACGAAATCCTGTCGATGGCCCTTGAATTCGAGGAATACATTGAAGGGTATCCGTTGAAAAGCTTCACCAGCGAACTTGGAATTCCATCGCGAGCACGCAGATCCATTGATAACCAAGCCTTCGCTCCGCTTTTGATGGATCTGGCCGCGGCGACGTATGGCTTGAAGCAAGCCAGGTTGAATAATGACTTTCCGGAGGGCTCGCTTCGGCGGGAGTCTGTTGAGAACCATTTAAACAAGCGTAGGTTTATTTTAGGATTTAAAAACTGACTCTAACAGCATCATTTCAGTAAAAAGCGAAATCTTTACCTTCTCCAACTGCAATGACAAGGGCGATGCTTGTGCCTTCGGAAAGTTCGCCGCGCCATCCAGCCCGATTCAGGCGTCTATCGTTTATTCAGCTATCGTAGCTAGCCTCATGTGCGAAAATGACCTTGAAGATCGGCCAGTCTGTGGAGTGTTACAGTACCTCGTCAACGCTCAGAACAATAACTTTGAGGGGGTCGATTTGGACTTTCATGGACAGATGGATTTTGTGAGCTTTTAAACTGTGGTCTGACGTGCTGTAGAATGCGTAATTTCAAACCTTTAGGCGTCCAATGAAGAACGTGAACTGTTCATCCGAGCCATGATCCAACAAACCCTCACCGATTGCCGCAGTCGTACTTGTCTTGTAAGTTTTAAGAAATGAACTGGCGGGAGTAGACAGCCACAATTTTAGCAAAACAACCAAACCCAACTCGTCGTCAAAAAGTCTAAAGAATACTTCTACGAGTTCGATACGTCCAAAAACTACGATCTTCGGGTTGTAGCCGCGGCGGCCATTTCGGCACCCATGCATATCAGTGGCAATTTGCGATGGCGATTGTTGCGGAACTATGAAAGTATATTAAGTTTATTTTGTGAAAACTGCTCTTAAAAATGAACCTTCTATTTGCAGGTTCCCGAATGCCGTATTGGCAGGCACCTTATTCAGACATTGTGAAAAAGACGTCAAGCGACGTGGTTATCAACTCACTGGCCCTGCTGGCCTATGTCAACCAATCACAGTCGGTTTACAGCCATTATCAGAAGTTTTTCGATCTGAGGGGGCTAAGTGACTGGATTATGGAGCAGCAGGACGACAATGGGCGACTGGGAACGGCTTTGGTGGGTTTTTAAACTGAGATTTATTATCAGCGTCGACATCGTGTCGAAGGGCGGGGCTTGAAGCGATTTGAAAACTGGATCGAGAAGATCCGGCGTTAATGCCATCTGTTCCAGGAAACATTCTATGCCTGGCGCGCTCTCTACCGCTACAATGAACGCGTCTTCGGTCCAGCAGTCACCAAAAACGTTGAAGTCACCATTGAAGGGTCCAGCTTCAATGCCACAACCTTCAATACCCACGAAATGCCGATTTCCATCCAAGTGCCAGCGACAACGCGAAATTTGACCATCCGAACACACGGCGAAGGCAAGCTTATGGTCGGCGTTCGCGTCTTTACGGCCGGCCGACGTCGTCTGAAGCGTGACGACACGGACTTGCCGCCGATTCAGATTACGTCGACACAGGAACGCCAGATGCGGAGCAATCTTGTCAATCAGACCATCTGTTTCAAGTGAGTTTGGCTTTACTAGATAGGTGGAGTTAAAACTGTTGCTTCCTTTTTCAGGGTCAATCGGGGCCATCTGAAGCACCTTGAAGTGCACCATCGCCTCTACACAGGCTTCACAGCCAAAAAGGAAATGATCAGCATCGCATCCCCAACAAAGAGCAACACAATCACGACTGATGGCAGCAGCGTGTACCTCGTTTTGACGGATTTTGTCGAACATCAGCCGTTCTGTTACACGCTATGGATTGAAGAGCCGAAGTTTAGCTACAATCCAGAGTCTTTGGCGGCTGTCAGGGTCGATGCTAACTACAATGGTTTGTTTAAACTGGAGTTCTAAATTTCCCAAGCAAATTTCTTTCAGCCATTCGCGCGTCCCACTTCCTTGAAGCCAAAGACATCAAACGCAATCGTCGTCGGATGCGCCGTCACAAGTACTTCGTCACTCGTGAATCCCTGATGTCCAGCGGCCAACGCCGATTCATCCGTGAAGTCGACGACTTCTCCCAGTCCAAATCGATCGATACCGTATGTCTTGAACGCGGCATGTGCACCTGTGCCGAACTCACGTGTGATCCGCTCAAATTCACGTGTAGCAACGGCATCAACCCATTCGATTCTGTCAAAGACTCGCTGAAGCAACCTGGCAGATTCGCGGCGCACGTCCGATTCGATAATATTTCGAGGTATACAAATGGCGATGGCACGTCTTACTGTATTGCTCGAGTCAATCAACGAGCATTTTATCCACTTACGAATGCGTATGGATGTTATCCGGGATACGGTAGGTGCCTTTGTCGTCTTTAAAACTGACGTATATGCGACCCCAATAATGTTTCAGATACGTTCAACTTATGGATCCGCGACTGTACTGGACTCTGTGACCGTCTCGTTATCAACAATCTGTTCCTCATCGTCGGCAACTCGAACGGCTTCTTCGGCGACAACGTGACCCCCGTCGAAAACACCGATCCAAAAAGTTCATCCACACAGCTGCTGATGATGAACTATTTGCTGCGGAATGGCGACTTTTTGGAAGGCGGTGGATCAGATGATGCCGAAGACACTTGCGGCGACTTCATTCGCGACGTTCTCAAACTACCAAAAAAGTGTGCCAAGAAAACTGTATGAAACCAATATTGGAACGTGTATTTATTCAGAGTGCAAGTAGTAATAAAATTATAACTGATATTGTCTTGTGCGGTTGCGGCATAGATAGCTTACAGAGACAAAAAATTAACTTTGCCTTTGATTTCGCCGTCAAGTGAGTTAATTGACGCAGTTTTGAGGGCTATCATCAGTTCCATGATGTTGCGACAATGAGATGGAATTTCAATTAAACTGTTTTCCAATATAATCATCGAGGCTTCATTTTTGCGACACCAAACACTTGACAAATGTTACCGTACCGGTGTTTCAATTGGCTTTGCATCCGTTGATGCCGTTACAAATAAAAAGAAAACTGTACAAAGCCTAACAAATGCCAAAAACAAATGTTTCGCAGCCATTGAAAACGGCGAAATCAATTCGCGTTATCCTCATCAATACAAGATAAAAAACAAAAAAAACTTATAAAAAAATGTTTGCTACACGTTACTGTTTCATTAAACTGACACATGATGATTAATGCTTATTTTGTTCACAGTTTTAATAAAGAAAATACCTCCCTGAACCCTGTGATCTCTGCTGGCACTTACGCTTTCACCCGATACCACAGCCACCTGAATTGTCACTTTGTCAACAAACATCTGTCGTGTGTATTTTTAAAACGTTTATGCAACATTGATAACATTCTCGAAAAAGTTAGTCATTAAATTATTGGACACATCTGCTACGTAACGCTATTCCGAAACCGGCGAGCTGACGTAGTTGACACGTGAATTGTTACGTCTTTCTTTTTTCTCGTAAAAAGTGAAACAACATAACGCCGATACGGCATGACACAGTAAATGGTGCAGATAGCATCGGCAATTCCATGAAACGACAACACGATGACCAGGTAATTCGTTAATCCAGGGCCATGTCTGAAGTTCCACGCCCAACTTGCCAGGTTATACGTCGCTGGAAAGATGATCATACTTACACAGAGCAAAGCCTGAGCTAACACGACAATTACTAGAGATAGAGCTGTTACGGTACTACCATGTGCCGATTTGGCGTGATTGATGACGTGAAAAATGAAGACGGCAATACAGGCTACGAATGGAATTAGAACAAAAATTATCATGTAGACTACTATTCTCGCCATTGACCGTGGCGTGCCTCCGTTTTCACCGGTATAATAGAACGATGGCTCATTGAAGTATTGTATCAGACTATCTCCAGTTTCGTTGATGGCCAACTGTCTCGCAGTCGCATCATCAGTGGTTGACAGATAAATAGCGCTGGCAACTAATGAATGATAGCAAACCATGAACAGCGCGACGCCCGATAAAGTGTACTTGTTATCCATGTAAACACGTTTTGAGGGTGTGAAAACAAAGAGGAAACGATTGACCATGCAAAGAATAACTGCGACAAATGTGTTTCCAATAAGCGAAATAGCCATAACCGTCACTATTTGTGTTAGCGTGTACGATCCAATTGATCGCATCAGAAAGCCTGTCTGAAACATGTAAGGGTACATTAACAAGTAAATCGATAAAAAGACTTACCATAACAGCGCCCAAACAGTTGTTAAAAATGGCCGGTGACATCAAAATAATAACAAATTCGTACAATTGTGCCCAAATGGCTTGATTTAAAATGTAATATTTGAACGTTCCGAGATCTTTTGACTGTGTAATGATAACATAATCCAAGAAAACGCCGATCACGACACAAATGATTCCAAATGGTGCCATATATACCCCATGATTAAGAAAAAAGGGGTCAATGGAACCGCATGAGAACGTTTCCATTTTTGCAAATTGGATTAAAATAAGGTTGGGTAACACTTTGAAATCATAGTACAAGGTTGAATGCAGGTGAACCCGTATAGGCCTAAGAAATATGACCGTGGCCCCGATGGTTTTTGGTACATGAAGGCCAGAATTTTAGAAATTCGTCGTATTCATGTTTATTTAATTTTTTTAATTGCGGAAAACGGTACTACAGTATGACTTAACATGAATAACTGATTACATTGATACAAATGAATCAAACATAAGGAATATCTGTTTGAGGTGCAGGTGAACCCGTGCATGCTAAAATTGTTTGCTAAACGAGAATTTGGTCTCGATGATTCTCGGTACGTCGGAATCAGAAACCGGGTAATCCATTGTATTTATGTTATTGAAAAAACATTTTTTGAACTGTGTTGCGTATGATTCAAAAACAAAATAAACCGATGTTTATCGAAACTGTTCGAGGCTACGCTCTTGCTACCCCAAACACTTGACAAAGGTTGGTGTTTCAGTCGGCTACGCGCCGCTGATACCGTGAAAAAATAAAAGTAAAACTGTGCGGAGGTTCACAACAGCAAAAAAGAATGCTTCGCAGCCAGCAGGATTTGAACCTGCGCGGGCAATGCCCAACAGATTTCTAGTCTGTCGCCTTAACCACTCGGCCATAGCTGCGTGCTGAGCCAACGTTTCAGGAACGTGGTCGACGTCGTTCTTGGTTGAAAACGGCAAGATCAATTCGCGTTATCTTGAACAATACCATCGTAAAATTTTAAAAAAAAACGTCTGCAACAAGTTACTGTTTCATTAAACTGGCATTTCTCCATGTACAAAAACAACCCTTTTTTGTTCAAAAAAATTGAAGGCCACTTTTAAAGAGACGCCAGTTACAGTTTTCATTTTGATAGCAAATAGCAAAAAGAATGATTCGCAGCCAGCAGGATTTGAACCTGCGCGGGCAATGCCCATGAGATTTCGAGTCTCACGCCTTAACCACTCGGCCATAGCTGCATGTTTGAAATAGGTTTCAGGGACATGGTCGACGTCATTTCAGTTGAAAACTGACAATTTCATCGGGACATCAACACCAACAAAAATAAACTGACCGGAATTCTATGATGGCTGAACTCGTCCGTGCTCGCTCTTTTCATTGCTGTGTTTCTGTGGCAACGCCGTTTTCGCGCCATCCCGAATTGAAGGTTGCTGCCCCTTCCAGCTAACCAGCCTAATCTATAGCAGCTCTGCCAGCCATTTTATGCCTTTTACTTACTCATTTAGTCGTCGGACTTTTTATTCACTCACATGCGGCATGTGACATGCCCTTTTACGAAATCGATAAGTACAACATTGCGTCTTTTCATTTCCGTAATGCAATAACTAGCACAATTTACGATGCCAATTTCGTTGGCCGCAACCGTTGACTACTTATTTGCCCTAGTACGTGCCCCTTCACTCACTATTCTGCGTTGTTTGCCTCTTTCGATGACTTTTTTTGGTTATGTGTAAACTGACATTTTACATATTCTCACGTTTTTATTTGCTTTTTACGCTGCCACATTTACGCAACTTTAGCTTTTACGCAACTAAAAACTTATTATTAACATTTTTAGGTAATTTAACTGCTCTATAGTGCGACGATGCGAACCAAGTCAATGTTATTTGTGCGTTTTGTTGCATCAACCCCTTAATCTCCGATTGGCACACTCGTTTTCACGAGAGTGTCTCGGGTTGGACAACTTCATTGCGCTTTGAGCACTCACTGCATTCCACAAAGTGCCAAAACCGTTGAATGCAATCGTTGGAACTCCGCCAGCAAATTATGAAATTCGTCAGAAGACCACATCTGACATGGCATCATGTCGGTTTTTTACTTCTTTGCAAACCGACATCACCGTTTTTAAAACGTCGAATTGTACCTGATCGGCGACGCTTCCCAACAATATAACTGTAAGTCGCTCCAATCCACTAATCTCTGATTGGCACGCTCGTTTTCACGTGCGTGTCTCGGGTTGTGGCGACTTTTTGTATATATGGTCAACGCATTCCACAAAGTGTCGACCATGCATCGTAGACTTGAGAAAGAAGTACAACATGAAAGTGTTTTCGCAAGTGAGATCCCGATTGTGCAGACTTGAAATGGGTCCCCCAGTATGTTTACACCACCGACATCACAACCCGACGAAACTGCACTGGAGACGCCTGCGATGGCCTATTCCTTCTCATTTTATGGATGCATGCCCTACTTGATTTCTGGAAAAGGGGCTACACAAATCTAATTACTGCCATGACAGTTAGTACACCACCTTGCTGACAAATGGGAAAAACGCTACAAGAAACTTGCGGTGAATGGCATTCCCTTAATCTCTGATTGGCACGCACCTTTGTAAAACAAATTAATAAAACTGTTAATATGGATGCAGCAATCACCGCTGGCACTTTCGCTTTCACCCGACACCACAGCCACCTGAATTGTCACTTTGTCAACAAACATCTATCGTATGTATTTTTTACACGTTTATGCAAAGTTAATAAAGTTCTTAAAAAGCTAAAGTAAATAAGTTTTTGGTTCCACCTGCTACGTAACGCTATTTCGAAACCGGCGAGCTGACGTAGTTGACACGTGAATTATTACGTCTTTCTTTTTTCTCGTAAAAAGTGAAACAACATAACGCCGATACGGCATGACACAGTAAATGGTGCAGATAGCATCGGCAATTCCGTGAAAGGACAACACGATGACCAAGTAATTTGTCAATCCAGG
>KB455218.1:18004-42271 GCA_000341325.1 Panagrellus redivivus | reverse complement strand
AAATTGGGGGTCGGCCTCTCCCCCTTGTTCCTAAAAAAGGTCGCGAACGCCGTGTTAAAAACTACTTTTATCGCATTCAAAACTGTTCGAAAGCGGCCATAGAACACTGTATTACCGTAACTTTATTAATTATAAAAACTGCCACACACACGATATCGGTAAAACTGAAACGTTCTTTGCCCTACCAATACTAACCCAGCCATCGCCTCGGTTCCATCCATCTATCGGTCGTTGTTCGTTCGATAGGCCTAGGACCACGTGTGGTGCCCTTTTGGCTTCCGACAACGAAGACAGACACGAGTTTGGTCTGTCCGCCAGCCAGGCAGCGTCTATCAACCTTCAAAAAACTGCTCTTCGCCTTGAAATGTAATGGTATCAGGGAGCGTAGACAGTGGCTCACCTATCACAAGAAACACGCCACTTTTCACGGTTTCGGTGTTGGTGTCGGTTTTCGCGGGCCTTCTAAATGCATTATGATGCAAAAGGTGAAGGTATTCATGGCATGGTACGTAAAAAAACGACATTGTGAAGACGTGACGATATAAAAAGTCGAATTGGAATTGTGATGGGTGTCAATGGTGATGTTGATCGGTGATGGATGGGGCAAGGCAACGCCTGAGGGCGGTGGGGGACGGTGGAAGTTTGGAATGGGTGCATTTGGACGGGAAGTTTGGAGGTTTGAAACTGTCGAGAATATTCGATTCAAGTGATTTAAAAATCATTAAAAATTTAATCGCAAAGTTAATTTTAAGTGAAAAACTGAAATTTCGATGTCACGGTTGACAAAACAAGACCAAAAAGTCCAAAATCCCCAAACTTCGACCCGCAATCAATCCCAAACATACTCCTGATTGACAGCACCCCTCACGCCCCTTATCATAAATCTCAAACATCCTCTTTTTATCGCCGCCGTCAATCGCGGCCATTCTCGAAATGCCTTAACTTTTGTTTATTTTCGATCACGGCCGTGACGCACCACATCCCCGCACTCCGACAGCCATGCCGCGAGATGTGTTAATGATTGGAAGAGTCGAAAAAGATCAACTTCACTAGCCACAAGCATGCCGGGCCGAGTCGGACGCTTGAGTTGTGATTTCAATGCCGTCCGAAACCATCATATCAGCGCGAAAGAAGGCGATGTCGTCGAGATTATTGACCTGGACAATGGCTATGCTATGATTCGACGCGACGATGGCAAGCAGGGCAAGATTCCGAACTACTTTGTGGAGGTTATGACTGATGTTTCGAGTGATGAGGAAACGAGTAAGGATGTGGAAATGCCAGAGATTATGGGGTCAGTTTCTCCGATTCCGGAAATGGCGACTTTTAAGGCGGTGGTGCCGAGCGAGGGGACTTTGGTGGGTTTTGGGGTGTTTAAACTGTGCTCAAACATAGATACCTTACAGTTCCCGGGTTCGTTACCATATTTCATCGAAGAACTGATGGGCAAATCAATCCGCTGTGGCGACACTATCGAACTAGATGCTCAAATTGGTTCAAGACATCAGTTTGGGATGAAGTGGAAGTACCCGGATAAGGGTAGGGAGACGGTCGTCATAAGTGTGAGTTCTTGAATGTTTAAAACTGCCCGGAGGTTACTGGAAAAATGTATAGGCCCCCTCTGATAACGGTCACATTTCCCTGGTCATGCCGAATTCGACCAAACACGACAGCGGCCACTACACAGTTTCCATCGCAAATGAGTTCGGCAAAGCTGTCAGCAGTTGCTGGGTCATTGTGGTCAGTCAACCGAGCCCCCCTGTCGAACTCAAGTTTTGCGTAGATCCATCGAAACCGCGTGCCATCCGGTTGAAATGGACACCACCACATGATAAGGGCGGGTCCAGGCTGTTGTGGTATACTGTAGAGTACACCAAACCGGGTTAGTTTTGACGAAAACACTTTTTAAACTGGCGCGATTTAGGTTTGCAACGCCTACTTTATCACAAAAGTTCCTAAATGGCTTCGAAAGTCACGTTTTTAAAGTAAAACTGATGCTGACGTTCACGAAATTCAGAGCAATCCGACTACCTCGAAGTGATCCACGGAATCAAACAATGCGGAATCCGGATATCCCATCTCCGCCACGACGTCTATACATTCCGAGTCTTCGCATTCAACGAATACTTCCGAAGTGCACCCTCCGAATCGGTTACTGTAGACGCGAAAGACCTGGAATGCATGCTTGAAAAGGCAAAACTCAACGAAATGAGCCGAAAACTGGGGGTCCAATTGATCAAAGCTAGCTTCGCAGAGTGTTTTGAAGTCGAACATCAGATCGGTAGAGGCCGATGGTCCACCTGTCGGCAGTTACGGTGCAAAATCAGTGGAAAGACATTCGCTGGGAAGTATTTGCCGCTTAATGACACGGAATTGGACAAAATTGGCAATGAAGCGAGAACACTGGCGAGATTGAGACATCCTAACGTTGTGGGGTACTTTGGGACGGCACTATGTAGTGAGCAGGTTGTGCTTATTATGGAAAAGTGGGTTTTGAAAACTGACAGTTAAAATTCCCGACGCTAATGTTGAGGTTGGAAAAACTGGTCCGACAAAAGAACTCGATTTCAGAGTCCCAGGCCTTCCCATCCTGACCTTCATCATCGAATGCGGCTTCCTCTCCGAAGCATTGATGCAAAAGTTCACATTCGATCTCCTCTCAGCCCTAACTTATCTCCATACCAAGGGCATTGCCCATCTCGGGATCAAACCCGAGGAACTGCTCATCGAAACGACCCCCGTCAAACAGCCAAACCTCATCCTGATCGACTTCAGTTCAGCCGAGCACTTCGATGGCCCCGACATCATGAATACAAGCCATTTATCAGTATGGCAGGGTGGAAGTGTCGAGTATCTGGCGCCGGAGCAACTCGCGCATCGACCAACTTGCAAATCCGACATTTGGGCCGTTGCCGTCCTGCTTTTCGTCCTCGCCACAGGCGTCTCACCCTTCGAGGATCCTGATGGAGAGGACGACGTATCTCGGCGACGGATTCTGGAGGGGGAAATCGCTGAATGCAGCGCGAAATTCAGGGAATATAAGCCCGATTTGCTGGGATTCATCGCGAAGGCCTTTGTCGTCGAACATAAGTGAGTTTTATATATTTTTTTTCATTGTAAACTGATTGAACAGCGCTTGTCGAATCAACCTTACCATTCACAACCTTCAGGGACCGCATATCCGCGACTCAAGCCATGTCCGAGCCGTGGATTTCGAATCCACAATCCGAGGAGCTCTTTATGGTCGACCACATCGAAGATTACTGCGACAAACGACGTGATCGTATGCGCTCATCATTCCTCTTGCATGAGGTATAAAAAATAAGGGAAAATAAACTGAATTCATGTCGAAACTTACGAAAACGAAAACCAAAGCAAGTCAAAGCCACCACCACCCAGCTCTTTTCATACCTCCCGCTCGTCTTGGCGTAACGTCCCCAACGCACTGACAGCCGACGCTGGCCCAAAAACTGCGTTGTGCTCTTTTCCCTACGAATTTCCTCCATTTCCAAACAATTTCGCATTATTTTGTCTAATTTTCCATATTTCCACCATCGTTTTCCATCACACTTCCATCCCATAACGATCCCCATGCCATTCTTTACCTTTTCCACATCTTTTGTCCGCGTTTTCGATGATTTTTCGTTCATTTTCATCGCATAGCAGAAAATTTATATATTTTCCCCCATTCTCATTCATAAAACCCCAGTTTCCAGGTAAATCATGTCGAAGCGCGGACGTGGAGGAGCTTCCGGAGCCAAATTCCGCATTTCCTTGGCCTTGCCCGTTGGTGCCGTCATCAACTGCGCTGACAACACCGGTGCCAAGAACCTGTTCGTCATTGCCGTCTATGGTATCCGTGGTCGCCTCAACCGTCTGCCCAGCGCTGGTGTCGGTGACATGTTCGTCGCCTCCGTCAAGAAGGGCAAGCCAGAGCTCCGCAAGAAGGGTACGTTGACTTTGCGATTCAATTTTCACCGATTTAGTGAATTTATATATTCTTTTGTTGAACCATTCTAACTTTCGCCCATTTTCAGTCATGCAGGCCGTCGTCATCCGTCAGAGGAAGCAGTACCGCCGAAAGGATGGTACTTTCATCTACTTCGAGGACAACGCTGGCGTCATTGTGAACAACAAGGGTGAAATGAAGGGCTCTGCTATCACCGGTCCCGTTGCCAAGGAATGCGCCGACTTGTGGCCCCGTATTGCCAGCAACGCCGGTTCGATCGCGTAAACTTGGTTCCTCTCCCTCTTTATAAAATAATGTTTTTGGAATCGTTTTTGTTGTTGAATTATATAAAAAATCATTTGATTGCGGTAGTTTGGGGGTTTAGGAGATTTGCATGGTTTGTTCTTTGATCTGCATGCACATTGAAGTTTTTATTGGCAATATTTTCCCTCGATGCCCTGCTGAATGTGCTACTCTCATTCAAGTTAATTGAATGCCTTGAGGAAAAGCGTTGGGCAAAGAAATATAATAGTTCATGTTTGACGTGCCCTTACGTGGATTTTTTGGATAGTTTAGTTGATCTGATAATGTGGCAGCGCGCTGTGGTGAGCTTTGACTTTGTTTTTCAGCAATTGTCCATGGTTTTAGGCTGCCTGGCGAACGGCTTTCTCGGGAAAGTACTTGTTAGCCACTGACACGGTTAATCTCTGTCTGACGTATGCCGCCGGCGATGCAATCACGCAGAAGTTCGAGCAATGGGACAACCCGAACATGCAGTTTAATTGGAGTCGATCAGTTCGAGTCGGTTGCCTCGGGCTGTTCCATGGCCCTTTCATGTACTACTTCTACCATTGGCTCGATGGAACCATCAAAGCTGGCTCAACTTTGGCCCTGGTGGCGAAGAAGGTCGCCATAGACGCGTCAATCGCGCCATGTTTCTCATCGAGCTTCGTCATTTATAATGAAATTGTCACGGGTGGAACATTCAAAGAAGCCTTCAAACACTATCGGGATAAAGCCCTGCAGCTCCATTTCGTCGATGTCACGACATGGCCGCCGGCGCAGGTCTTCAACTTTTGGCTTCTGCCCCATCGCTACCGTGTGCTTTACATCAGCATCGTCGAGCTGTTGTACACCTTCCGGATATCCTACGTCGCTCACAGTCATCACACCATCCCAGGGGCTCCAACAACTAATATTAAGGCTTTATAAAGTTAACTGATACTTAATAGAATAAAAAATGACAAGCTAATACAATTACAAATATTTAGATAACTCAGTCCTCGAGTTCGCTGTTGAAGACGAATTCGCCGAGGCCTTCACCGGCCTTGCGGGCAAGGGTGTGCTTGTCGCCGAGCTTCTTGAGGATTTCGACTTCGGTGCCGAGGAGATGGTCTGGAAAAGATTTGGTTCAATAGCTGTTCTCGGGCTATCAGCAAATCAAAATTGGACACACGGACAAACATCGTTTCAGTAAATATGCAATGTGCGTCACATTCTCGAGCCAAAGTTGCACACCCTGAGCCATGAACGGCCAACGAAAGAAAGACTTACCCTCGATGAAATCATCAAAGTGAGCATCATTAGCCTTCTCGGCGACCTCATGCAAATCGGCGTAGAGCTTGTTCAGGTGGGTCTCGACCTTGATAGCCGCGGCAAAGGCATCGACGATCGACAGACCTTCGGCCTCGAGCTCGGGCTTAGCGATCTTTTCGAAGCGGGTACGACCGCCGCGGGCGTTTTGGTAGGTGAGGAGCTGAAATTCAAATGTACTGTTTTCAAATCATCATAAAATGGCAAGACTCACCAGATCGGCCAACTTCTTCTTGTCCTCCGACAACTCGTGGAAGTACTTCTGCACGTTTTCGAGAGCGACGTCATCACGGTCAAAGTAGCAAGCCAATTCGAGGTAGAAGTAGCTGGCGTTCAGGACGTGAGTGGTCTGAAATCACAAATTGGTATTGATGATATGCCAAAGAGGTAAAAAGCCAAAACTTACAACAGCATTGAGCCCAGTGGACGAAGTTTCATCAAAGTTTTGACGGATGCCGGACATGGTTAAAGTTGAAGTTGAGTTTGGAGTGAAATGAAAGCGACCAACTTGGTAGACGTAGCAAAGTTACTCTGTGGTCTCGGTCGTTATCAGTCAATGGTGGGGGGCGATAGTGCCACTCGCTGCGGGTTCGCGCGATTCGTGATTGTCTGCGACCTGGTGGGTAGTAGTCGATACTGAACGAAATGTAGTCAGTCAGTCAATCAGCGCAAGTTGGGTTGGGTTGTTTACGTGCCCTCGCGACTTGCCTCGTGGCTGTCAGTCGGCTCGTCTGTTTGCCACCGCTGCTGTTATGAAATGAAGTGTGGCACGAGGCGGGTTTTCACAACATAGATCATCGCACTTGGTACGTGTGTACCTGTTACTTTGAAAATTACGGTAGCATACTGTAGATTTTGCCAATTTGGTGGTCAAAATGAGCAATATTGATATCAAATAGAAGGTTGATCTATCAAAAAAAGTTCAAAGACCAAAGAAAACCCTGCAAAAGTAAAACAAAGCCATCTGATATTGTGACACTGTCACGTTTCAATGAGCCTGACGACATCTGTCGCAATCTTGATTAGAACTGAGGTTAGTACCCAGCCAGCCATCCAAAGTTGGACATAATCGAGCACCGACTGCTCATCGAAACGTCGTCAACTTCCGATTGCTTGTTGTTGGGTGTTTCCAAGACCCGCTCCACCTGCAAAGCCAGGGCCGCCGGCAGTCGGTCGCATTGACCGCCGCCGGCAGCAGCGTGCGCGTGTTTCCCGACCAGGAAATTTCCCATCACGAAAGTTTTTGTCTCATTTGCTTCGGACTTTCCTCCTCTAACATCGCTGCCAGCATTCCCCCGCTGGCTAAACCGTTTTCCTTTGCTTCGTTATTGTATATATTGTCGCCGAATTTGCAGTTTCATCCGCCTGCTGCCATTTCCCATTCGCTGATATCAGGAACATTTCAAACTACGGTTTCCATCGTGTTTCGAAATCGCGCTAACGACCAAGGTCGACGTTTCCGAAGCCATGAACCGAGCCGCGTTCCCGTGCTTGACCCTCGACTCGCCGCCACATTCGACCGTGAGTGCAAATCGTAAACGTCAACGTGACCAAAGCCCGCTACGGTCTTATCAGTGCAGTATTTGCCGAAATATCTACAACAATCCGCATGCGACTCCGTGTGGACATGTTTTTTGGTTCGTTTTGACTCATTTCACTTTTCCAAGGCTAACCATTTCCAATTTCAGTAAAGTCTGCATCGAAACCGCAATCCGCGAAGTTCGCTATTGTCCAATATGTAAAAAAGTCCTCAGCAGGGAATCAAAACTGACCCATCGCCCAGACAAGGAAGAAACTGCCGATATGTCAAGGCTTAGCTTTGAATTGGCGTATTTCTTGAAGGTATGTCCCATTTTGTCGATATTTGTCGATTTTATATATATAAATTACCTTCAGACCCGCGGCTACGACCTATCAAGCCCCAGGATAGACACCTCAGACGGCACAGAAGTCATAGAATCCATCGTCACCCACTTTCGTCGTGTCTATCCACAGTTCAAAGATTGTCAAAAAATCAAGAGTGATCTCATGGAACTTCAAAAGAAACGCCGGGATAAACAGAAGAAAGAAGAACGGAAGCTCGCTATCGAGTTTTTCGAGATCTTCAAGACCCGTCGACAGGAAATGGCCTACAAACGCTACAATGAAGCTAGGTGTGCCATTGATGATCTCAATACGTTGAAGGTATGGTTTTTCTAACAATAAAGTAGACTTTGGTTAAGTTTTTATATATAATTTTTGCAGGAAACAATCTTCTACGAACCCCCAATGCCAATCGAAAACCGCTCAACACAGCCACAACTCACTGAATTCCATGTCGTCCCAGAGGTGCAGAACTTCATCAATCAGCCGATTCCGAACCAGGAACAAGGAGGGAACATCCTCGATCCGCCAGACTTCTCCATGCCGAAGGACCCCCGATTGGCACTGCATTTGGACGATTTGGAACGGGAATACATATTGCTCCGAAGCCGACGTCACAAGAGTTCCGTCTGCAATTGTGGCGTGACATCGTATAAATGCGAGGAAACGGTCAACCATTTCACGTCCCTCGTCCGTGGAATTACTCGATATTCAAAGTTTTCCAACATCGCAACGATGGACTACACCCGAGATTCGTACCCGACATCGTCTGTGGTTTCTGCCATCGATTTCGACAAGGATTCCGAGTACTTTGTGATAGCCGGAATCGGACACAAGATCAAAATCTACGATTACGATACCGTTATTGAGCGCCCTTCGAATCCGAATCCGATTGCTGTGATGCATACCCCGGCGAAAGTGAGCAATGTCTCATGGAATCCGCACGCGAAGGCGATTCTGGCGAGCAGTAATTACAGTGGCAGTGTGCAAGTTTGGGATACGTCGATGGAGAAGTGTTTGCATACCTTTAAGGTTAGTTTTAACCTTTTTGTTGGCCATTGACGACATTTCTGTTACTTCAGGAGCACGAAAAGCGCTGCTGGTCAGTCCAATTCAATCACAAAGACCCCAATGTCATGGCTAGCGGCTCCGACGACATGAGAGTGAAGCTCTGGAACCTCACCTGTGGCGACAGCATTGCTACCATCGATACGAAGGTCCAAGTTTGTTGCGTTCATTTCAATCCGACAAAGCAGAATCAGCTTGTTTTTGGTGGATCGGGTGAGCATTTTTCTTTTTTAAAATTACTTTTTTCCTACTGTACTATAGTTCTTTACTGTATTAGACCTATTTGCAGATCATTCCATCTACGTCTTCGACATGCGCTTCCTCAGCACTGCTCAAAGCATTTTGAAGGGTCACAAGAAGGCTGTTTCCTACGTGAAATACATGGATGCTGATCACATCGTTTCTGCGTAGGTTTATTTCCTGTTTTTTTAGCCTTTTTGTCAATGTTTGATAGTCCCACGCGTGTGCTATTTCAAACTGTTCTTTCATTCTGTTTGTTTGTTTCAGTTCGACCGATTCCACCTGCAAAGTATGGAATATCAACACCGGCGAGTGTGAACGAACCATGGAAGGCCACATGAATGAGAAGAATTTTGTTGGTCTTGCGACGACTGGCGACCATATTGTTTGCGGTGGGTTTTTATACGAAATTTGGTTAAAAATAGAACAGTTCTGACAGATTTTGGCAAAATTTATTAACTTACAACTCATTTCAGGCTCCGAAACGAATGAAGTCTACGCGTACTACCGCCACATGTCTAAACCCATATGCAAGTACGACTTTTCACCCGAACCTTACGAAGACTTCACAGGTTTGACGATTCCGCGACCACAAACCGATGGCCAATCTGATTTCGTGTCGGCACTTTGCTGGAAGCGCGATTCCAACATTGTTATCGCCGCAAATAGCCAGGGACGCGCTTACGTGTTGCAATTGAATGAGTAACTTTACAGTTTAATCATTTTTCTATTCACAATTTCATAACTTATCAAATTTATCAATTCAAAACTACCCCTGTCTTTCTATTTTAAACCGGCATACCCTTTTGTGAATTCTCTAAGTCAGTATGTTCACCAATGCGTTTAAAAATGTATTTATTTCAATTTTAATTTTTGTCATAATCGGAAATCATATGAGAAATGGCTGTTTCTGTTTTTGTGATAGAAAAATTGAGCAAAAAGATGGCTTACAAATATAGTCGGACGGATGTAAATATAAAGCATTTTGCTAACAAAATTGGTAGTGGGCGCAATTGGACAGTGCACAATTTTGATGAAGAAATGGTTTTGCTGATATCGATGAAAGTGGTAACAAAGAAGACAGATAAGCAGGCGCGGAGAAAATCGACGACGGCGACTAAAAAGTTAGAATCGGGTCGTTGTCGTCGGGGGGCTCGCCCTGGGGCACTTTCGCCGTCGATTTACCGGATATGGATGCGTCATCGAAATACTGCGGGTATTGGAGGGGCATCTGAAACGCGTAAAATATGTATTTTGCAAATTTTAGAAGGTTATAGAAAAAATATCGATAAAATTTTGTTTGTAACTTGGTTTTTCAAGTTTTTTGCCTACCGAATCTTCGATCCACTTAAAGATATGCACGTTATACGGTACATAGGGCTGTCGTAACAGGTGTTCCTGCACTTCGAGGAATCGCTTGAGGTCTTCGAGGGTGATGCGTTCTTTGCTGGGTCTGAAGACTCGAATTTACAGTACCTATTCATGGTTTTTATCAAAATAGTTGCCACAAACCTGCTCTTTTTCAACGCCGCAATAATCTTCATGGCCTCTCTGATGTCATCACTCATGTTGGCTATGCCTCTCCTGGCACCACGGAACTTCCGGCCGAAATAGTGAAGTTTGTGGAAGGTTTCTTTCAATGTTGAACTGCACAGATCGAGGGAAGCCGTGATGACAGCCAGGCCGATGATGACATAGGCCACTGATAACTGAAACCACACTCGATGAGTACCGCCTTTTTGAATATAAAAACTTACGCAAAGGTAAAATTTGCTTCTGACGCAAAGATTTCCAAGACCAATGGTTGTGATTGTGTTGAATGAAAAGAACACACCGTAGATAAACGACCTAAAAACACTGATCAAATTGTGCACAACTTCTAATGAAAAAATTTCAAGTTTGAAGGACATGCCCCTGAAAAAAACGTACCAAATAGGTCCATGCTCGAATGTATTGAAAAAGATACTGCCGATGGAACAGTATCCTATGATCAAGGCGAAGTAACTGTAAACTGGAAGTTGAAGCCGTTCGGCTTCTTCGTCCTCTTCGTCGGCTTCGACCACATCCATAGATCTCATCTTTTTCCTTTTCTTTTTTTCTCGTATTTCCCTACAATATCGATTTCATCACTGAATAAGTATAGAGAATTCCGAACCTGGAAGTTATAGATACATCGTCGTCCGAAACTAGATAATCCTTCATGGCATCAAAGACACTGGCTACCCATGCTTTGAAGTTTAGAATCTTTCCATAGCAAACGATCACAATTTCTGATAAGAATTTGCCGATATCAGCTGCTGTGATGAACATGAGCGGAATTCCGAGTAGACCGAAGAACACTGTGAATATCCGGCCGGCATCTGTGGCGGGGGTCACGTGATCGAAGCCTGAAACAAACTCGCCATTTAAACTTTACGATGGTTTGCGTTCATGGTGTGGAGACTTGGTCGAAATATTTTTCGCACCAAAAACGGGGGTTCGAACCCGATAGCGTCCAAATTCTTTTTTCTAGTTATAAAGTGCCAACAAACCCGTAGAAGTGACAACAGTCAACGCATACAACAGCGCCGACGCAAATGTCCATTTCGTTGTGAGACTTTCTTCGTTGTCGGACCACATTTGTAAGTCACGCGTGAATCGATCATCGTATTCATGGGTTCGGGATAGGATTGATAAAAGTGGACGTAACCGGCGTTCTACCTGAAACCATTCACCTCAACTTCCACCTTGAATTGCGTCAAATGCCAATGTCAACTCACAGAACTCAAATTCGCTCTGTCATCGGCCTGATTCGCGCAAATGGTCACAGTTTCGTTGATGATGAGATGATATATGTTTAGTATTTGACGCAGCTTACCCTTCCTGCTTTCTAACTCGTTATCCGCCTCGAAAAAGATAAGAATGAGGGCGCCGATGGAAATGTAGGACAATAGGACTATGTTGAGACCGACATGCGGGGCGAGGATTTTGATTATCTGAAATTTAAAAATATCGATTGAAATTGCATTTTTAAAGTTGTCAAAACATGCCTCGACAATCCTCTGCAGTATAGTCTTATTACGATCACTGTTTTCCTCGCCACTGTCAGCCTCTCCGTCGGCATCTCCGCCTTTGAGGGGGAATTCATCCCATTTTACGCGGCCTATGTTTTCTGAAATTGATTTTTAATAAAGTTGATAAAAGTTTGAAAGTTCATAAAAACCAAAATTGTACAACTTTCGATTTCTTTTGGGTTTAATTTGTTTACTAAATTTTTCATTGCCACTTCCTTTCCCTGAACTCATATGGCCTAGTGTACACAGCGAGGGGTCACGAATGGCCCCCGATTTCCGCACTTTGTTGTCGGCATTTCCGGAACTTAACTCAAGCATTAGTGCTATTCCCACGGTTTTAAAGGGCGGCAATTGAGAGATGCATGCTTGTGAATGACTTTGAGAAGGGCCAAAGGACCTTTTTGGCTGCGGCAAAAAGGTCAATTATGTCGTGTTAGGGGATTTATTGGAAGTTAGGGTTATGGATTTTATGAGTGGAAGAAGATGGAAAGTAGTCATAGGGGTACTGTACCTCCAACTTGTCTCGATGCCGCAGCCAACATTGGGACAGGTAGGCCTAGGGGCGCGAAATGGGACCATTCTGCGAGGACTGATTTGAGGTTGGCTATATTGGCTGAGCCCATGTTGGTAGAATCGATGCGATTTGAGGATGAAAAGTCAGGAAAGAGTAGCGAATCGGTGCCAATTACGACTTTATGGGTACAGACTCATCGCCCAGACGGAAGATCACATCAACATGTGGCCAATGCCGCTGGCAATAACACGGACATCAGCTCACAGGTCCGCTTTTGGCCGAAATATGCCTTTCAATACTACTACCGCTCGTGTCGGCTTCCCGCACCGACGACTTCTCCCGGAAATCTTTGAAAGGCGAGACCGTGTCTCCGGTCGAGTCTAGCGCCCCTCTCGAAAGGAAAGGCGTTTGACTTCTCGAGCGTGAGCCGATTACAACTCGATGCCGATGACAACGTAGTCTGATGACAGCAGCAACAATAAGCACAACAACGTGTTGAAGCCAAATTCGCCAAACCAAATATAATAGAAAGACGTTTTTTTGACGATGGACTCCTGGGGCGGTCGACGGCTACCTACTTCTGTCCCAGCCAAATAGGCTTTATTGTCATGCGAACTTTGAGGGTGGGAACAAAACGACGAGTTCAGGCGACAAGAAAGAGGTTGGATTCAATGACAGGACGAGAATGGACAATTAGCTGAACAAAGGCAGATATTGTTTGTTCCGGATATCAGTTATTAATTTGAGACAGAGTTCGGTAGGCAGTTTCCCACAGGTGCGTGGTTTTGGCTAATAAGATCTTGGGAAATGTGAACTATGAAAAATGTGTTCAAAAATGCGTGAAATTGAAAAGTGCAAAAAACCAAAAACAGAAAAAATAACCAAAAAACAAACCATTAATTGCTTGGATAATTGATGCATTAAACATCTTTAAGTCAAAGCTTTTTAGTTGTAACTTAAAACGTTCAAACAATGTTAAACATAAACTTCTCAATCCATAGCCAACATTTAAACCACCATTTTCGCTCAAAACGGCCAAGTTAAACCAACCACCTACACTATGAAGACGCTTTTCATGAATCCAAGACATATCTAATGTCATTTTTCAACCTCTCCTTTCACTTATTTTGGTATTATGCTGCATGTGGCCCATATATCATCTTTGGTTTCCATCAAAGGCGCAAAGAAAACCGTGCAATTTGAGATTTTGTCTGGTTTGTGTGGGGTAAAATGGCCGTAATTAGCATTTTCATCAATGATCGGCCCCTTCAAACTTCCAAATTTTGTCTTTGCAAACTTTTTTCAATCAATGCCCTGTCTATTTTAAAATTCCTTCCTTCAACTTCCCCGCTCAGCTGACGAAACCCGCTCAAGCATGCGTGTATCTTGCCTTCAGGGTTATCGATAATCTGGACCAAACCCCGAAACAATGTGTCTCAAGTCAACGGCGATGTCGCACTTTGTCGTGAAGGCATGTGCCACACGCAAAACAACAAAAAGTAGGAGGCGCGAGACGGAAGCTGAGCGCATTCCTGCGGGAATACGTCGCCCCAGGCCCTATGGGGCAAGCTTTGTCAGTGCCGACGACGACATCAAAGGACAAAAAAACTAGCTCGATGTGCATGCTTTTATGGAGACAAAAAAGCAGGCTTGCTGACGATGAGATCTGTGTTTTAAGACAGACATGACACATTGAATGACCGGTCAGTCTGCAAGCAAGCTATCATAGAGGCATCTTAGAGATTGGCAGGGTGGCATTTATGCGTCTGGGAAGTTTTGAATTTCCATAATGTAGAATGTAAACAATATTTTAACTAAAGATAAGCCGTTTGAAGATGGATTTCAAATGTATTTTACAAAAAGTCTATATGGGGTTGCGTCATTGCGTTTTTGGTTTGTAAAGTTTGCTTATCAGTTGGAATGGCGCCAAAAATGCCAAAAATTTTACTGTTTTCAACTTGGAAATCACAATTTCAATGAAAAAGTGCATTTCGGGCGATCGCCAAACTGCCAATATTGCCGATATTGCAAAGCCACCCAAAAGATGATGGATGAAGTGCGAAAAATTTCTGGCTTTTGGCCGTAATGGCCTAATTTCATCGATCAATGATGTTCGCCAATTGTAAAAAGGTATTTTTGCAGCTTGCACCTTGCATTTGCAGCTCCAAGGTCCAATCAAAACAATCCGACAGCAATTCAATCATGACCCGTAAAATCGTTCGTTTTACAACCAACTTTTCATAGCATTAGCCCCCGTTCTTGTCAAATCGAGTCCCAATCGTTGGGATAAAAACAAGCCGACAAGTGAGTGACAGAAAAACAGCAATTACAATGGCCATTCATGTTTTTATGGACAGTGAAAGACGCGTGGGATGGAGTCTGTAACGAAAAATGGCTCCAGGGTCACAACAATGGTCAAACGACGAGTGACCGGATGCCAAAAAATGGGGAACAAATCGGCAGGAAATTGTTGAAAAGTTTGCTAATCCGATGTGGAACATGCTAATGGGGAGACAAGACGTGAAATTGTACTATGAAAGCGAAAAAAATCGGGAAGAGACGGGTTTCGAGAACTTTCGTGGCGGGACCGAAAGTGCGAATATTCGTAGAAAAACATAAACTGAAAACTTTCAACAAGTTTTAGAATAAAAAGTTTACGTTTGTTCCGACCGCACCGATAATCACAGTCAAAATACGAAATATTGTGTTTTCGCGTCGAGACCAAAACTGCAAAAAATGTGCAAAATAGTAACCCAAAAGTTTGGAACTAAATTTCAAAGTAAAAATATTAAAGTTACTTGTCTTTGCGGCCAAGAAACAACTTTAAAAATGTCAATATTGCATTTTCGCGTCGGGACCAAAATTCAAAAAATCTTGTTTTTCTCGCGCCAAAAAGTTACCTGAATAAAAAGACATCCTCGACGCAGTCACAGTCTCCACCGATTCCGTCGGTGATGGCGGCACCGGCGGCGGGATGACAGAAGCCATGCGAATTTGGAGGCTGTCGCGTGTTAGCTTCCGTGGCTGGTGGTAGTAGCGTGTGAGGCGTCGGGACATGTTGAACGACGGAGGTAGGGTGGTCGTGGTCTTCCGACGCCCCGACGGGAATGTATCCGTCGACTCGTCGAACGAGAGCCCCATATTCATCGTTGGAATCATCGTGAATCTGATTCAATCCAAAAACGGTGCCCTCAAGGCATTGGCATTGGACAAACAAAAAAGCGTAGCCAGGCTAATGCTAGTAGTCGTCAACTAGTCAACAAATATCCTGACAAGCGGTTATGGCCTATTTGCCACCTTTCCTTCGGCAGCCTGGCAACCGATTAGAGAGTGACCAACGACGTATCGGCGGTAATCGCCGGCGGCGGCAAAAAGAGGGCGGCACGCGCCCTGAAGGTGTCGAGTGTTTTCGGTGCTTTTCCTATCGTTTTGTTGTTTTTTCGATGCCTTTCTTCTGCGAGGTCGTCTCGAGCCGAGGTAATAGAGGAAGGAGAAGCGGCGCGCCTTCCGATAATGAACGGAACTGCGGAACTGCAAAAAAGTGGGCGGGGCTTCATGGATATATAAAATCCGCTCGCGTTAAAGTGCAATTCAATGACTTTGAAAGTTTCTCTACCATCCTAAGACCACGAAAAGGGAAAGAATGGGTATCTGTGGCAATGCTTGCGCTATCAGATTTGGCCGGTTTCCGGAATTCCGACATTTCAAATGGCAATGCAATGGCCAAAACACTATATTTTTTCAAAAGACACACAGCTGCCATGAAAAAGTTCACTTTTCACTCGGCACCAGGGGACCCATCATCATTTGGGAGTCAGTCAGGGGTCCTTGGCCACACGTCAATTAGTTCCATCGCCTCGGGCTATCACTATGTTCAGTTTAGCTGCCTGGGGTGAGCAAGGAAAGGCTATTCATCTCTGGCTATCGGAGTTTTTTCGAACAGCCCTCAGGCGATAACAGCAGCAATGAGGGATAGGCAGGGCTTAATCCTGCCGATTTTCACACCTGAGTCGACAAATTGAGCGACGTTCAGGTAAATTGATCACATTCGCCCATCGCTACGGCCTAACGACCGTGAGTAATGGATATCATTGTTCAATGGGGATAAAGATAACAATCAACAAGTTGTTATAAAGCCGATAAAAACAGCTAACAAATGCCATTGAGTCAAATAACTCGTTCGTTCAAATCCTTCCTGTCCAGACAACAAAATCAGGTTACGAAAACCTCTCTTTCAAAAGTAAAACCTCCCCTCAGGGCAAATAAGGATGTTCAATCTCAAACAGCGGCGACAAAAATGGAAACAATCGAATTCCATTATCACGAAATTCACATGCCATTCACAGCCTCAATTTAAACTTTGACTTTTGAGCTGGCGTTCCACGGCCACCTTGTCATATTGCCTCAAGCGATCTGGTCAGACGAATATCATTCAAGCACTCTGTCGATGTAATGTATCCGATTTCGAACGGCAGAGACACACTTTTCTTGTTCGATATTCGAAACGGGGCAAGCGGTGTGTGTTTATTTTTGTGCTAAGCGAGAGGGATAAAGTTTTCTCACACGAAATGGTTATGAAAAGTGGATATCGGTGGAACAAAAACTTCCTTGAAGCTTTTTTGTTTGGTAAAAAAAGTTTAAGACGAAAATTAAACAACAAGAGGCGAGTTCGTTGGGGCCAAAGTTGGACCAAGTGATAAATGGGCATGGAATTTCTGGGTTGACAAACGTTGAATTGATAGGTTTTGGGTTTGAAAAACAACAATGTGAAAAATGGAGATAAGATTTTGTGATATTTTGTTGAAAATATTGACTTTGGGTAGTTGCGTGTAAACGCGCACCCGCGCACCCGGGTGTGCGGGTGCGCAAAAATGAAAAGTTGGCAAAACACGCAAAAATCAAAATTTGGTAAAATTGTGGTAGTTAGAAAAAAGCTAACCTGAACTGCCATTAATACTTGTATCACTTTTGTTGATAGTCGGCGGTCTTAGGGATGCCGTTCGAATGAGTTGCGTGTACGCGTGGAAGGTAGCTCCAGCGCCTGTGGATCCCATGGTGCTTTCTGTCCACTTTTAGGAGTAATTCCCAGTTTTGTCGAAACCAGTCTCAATAAAATGTGAACCAAAAAGGCTGAGAACTCAGAATCCAGGCTCACTGACCGCAATTGGTGCCACCATCGTCTTCCCTCCTCCACAATACACACGCACGGCACAATCCCCCTCGAATATGGAGATGAATGGAAGAGATGGGCTTAGCTCAGTCGAGTCGAGCGTCGTCAATTGGAAGGCAGTTTCTGTTTCGGTCACCCCCCGAGTACCATGCAGAGGCCCTCCCCAGTAACCCCACAGTACTCTGGGACCGAAGGGCGCAGCCGGTTGTGCCTTGCCTGTGATTCGATTATGGTCGTTCGCGCTAATAATAACCACAAGTATTAGAAAAATGCGCAAATAGAATGGGGATCGAAGAAGAATTTCTTTACAAAACGACTACATGAAAACGCCGCGGCGATGTCGGCGGTGTTTATTCGGTTAATTTGCGGCCACATGTGTACCCCCGGACGACAACGGCGGATTTCAGGAAGTCGACGCACCGACGAAACAGCTTAGACGACAGATCCTGCTCCTTAGGGGCCGTGCATGTTGACATGGTAATTATGGGTGGATGATGGGCATGCCATATAGGGGGATCAAGAGGGGGGCTGCAAATGGATGGAATAAATCAAATGCCTTGAGGGCATTTTTGATGGCTTAACTGCCCGCGGATGGGAGAGGAAGGGCGGGGGAGTTAATAGAGTCTTTAAAAGGGCATTTTAAGTATTTTAAGTTTGACGAAAGTGCCAACTTCGGCGGGGAACCTTTCAGATGCAGCCATGGCTGCACATTAGCTCCCGCCGGCTCCCATGAGCGATTCGGACCCGACGGAGTTGTAACGCCTTGGCCTTGAAACTCGTCTTATTTAAAAAATGAGCCAAAGGCGACAATATGTCTGCCGAAAACTGCGGCAATCACTCAAAAACAATGCGCTATGTCCTCCCCCCTTCAAGATATACACAGCCTACAGCTCTGAGGCTGTAGGCCACGCTTCTCGATGGCACAGATATCTTTTCCCCTTCTGGTTCCCAGTCAAAAAAGAAGAAACTTTTTTGAGAGGGTGGTGCTTCACCATCGGCACTGGTCCTCCGGCAAAGATCCAAGCATGCCCTTTGTTTTGCATAAACCCAGGGACTTCGGGAGTTGACATGTTTGCAAAAAAGGCGCCCCCAATGTTTTTGTGTCAACCAAAAAGCAACCCGCCCCGCCTCATTGGTGACACGGGCCGGGGATGTCTCATCCGCCTTCCGGTCAGATAGCCTCAGGCCGGACGCCGCCATCCCCCAGATGGCCCCAATCTGCCGAGAGTCCACCAAGAGGGGCCCCCCATTCGAAGAACCGTTGAGACGTTTCGGCCGAGACATACAGAAACATGTGTGCTAACACGATTAACGATCAACTTTAGCTTGTTGGCAGATTGAGGATAGAGACATTGCAAAATGTTATGAACTTGTAAAACATATTTTATGTTTTATGGCGCTTTGATGTTAGATTACATCGAATTCAATAAAACTGTACTTTTCAATCATTCCAATGTGTATCGCAACGCAAAAATAGAAATGGAAGATCAAAAAATCAATATTAAAAAAAGTTATAAAATGAAAAAAGCATTTCGCAGCCAGCAGGATTTGAACCTGCGCGGGCAATGCCCAACAGATTTCTAGTCTGTCGCCTTAACCACTCGGCCATAGCTGCGTGTTTCAAATCGCTCTGGTCAGTTGATGCGTCGCAGTCAACAAAAGCAAATTTTAGAGATGATTGGTGTAAAATGAAAACGACATTTGCTTCATTTACACTGAATATTAACCAAATGGCACCTTTACTGTTTAAAAACAACTTTTCTATTGCCATTTGATCTTTTTTCTAATACACCACGCACACGTTTAAAATTATTTATTGCAAAATGTTACACAAAAAAATTAATTAACACACGTTTTCCTATCCGTAAACGTGTATTACTATATGCAACATGGAAGTCTTTGAACTTTGCTTTTAGCATTTCACCAAAATCGGCGGCAACTGGTGCGTTAATTTCCAACCTAAAAGGTGGTATTAATATTGCGATTAAAAAGTTTACTTTCTAATGTAAAAACTTACTCCAAAAAGCTATCGTGAATCTTTTCATAAAGAGTGTCGACAAAAATCTTATAGTCAGAAGCTTTAATAGTAATGTTTTCAAAACTGATTCTTTTTACCTTTGGATGAATATAAAGAAAGATTTGTCGACACGTGTAACTCCCATAAGTACGCAAGATAGTGTAACATCCATCGATAACAGGAGCATTTTTAAATAATGCATCCAAATGAACACTTAGATCTTCTGTGACATAATAACGCGTTGACAGGTTGACAGATTCGGATTTTTTCAAGTGTTTTACCGTCTCTGATTTACGTGCTTTAAAGTAAGTCGCTCGCTCCAGCCTCTGCTTTCCTTCCGACCCGACCACCCTCGTCGATTCACCCCGATCTTCCTGCTTCCAGACAGGGCAAGCCGCACTCGAATAAGAAGAAGGTAAGCTCGGCTTTGCCTTTTGACCGCCGTGGCTTATACCTTATCTTCTTCAGGGTGCTTCCTCGCCGTCGCCCGGCCTCGCCAGAGGCGTCGCCGCTCCGCCCGCCATGCCTGTCCTTCCTCGTCAGGTCAGTCACCTGGTCACCTTGACCCTTCCGACCGGCAGTATCTCCTTCCGAGGTACTGTCAAGCGTGGATGGTCTGCTGGCTTTCCTCGAGCGTGGTCGGTTACACGACGCCGTTCCGCTGCCGATTCTCGGCTCTCTGCCGATCGACGCCACCCTTGCCGAAGGGTCTGGCCCTCACGCTGGCGACAACCTCGTCGAGCCTCCGCCCGCTGCTATCCTCCTGCTTCGAACCCGGCGTCGCCTGCCGCTCCGACAACCTCTGCCACACCCCCTCCTCAGTAGTAGCTGTCTTTTTTGTGTTTGACTAAAAGTTTTGATTTTTACTTCGGATATCTTTGTGGTTGGCCGGTGGGTCGCGTAGATCTGCGGAGGCCTACCGAGGGGCTGAGGCTTGTAAATGTCTTATGGTTACCCTCTGACAGTGTCGCAACATATTCATAATAATAAACCTTAATTTTATGCAATGAAATATGAAGTCAGTACAGTTATGGGTTTTTTCACTGCTAATTATCATAAAACTCAATAGGTGGTTGAACATTGCGCGTGAGAATGTTCCAAACAAAAAGCTGATGCGAGCCATCTGGTCGAAGCAATTTCATCCAAAGTGGATTCCGCTCCGTGATGCGAACCACTTTGGGGCGGAGCTGAGCGACAGCTTTTGTCGGCCAAATTCCGAGACTACAAGTTATCATTTTCGCGTTTGGAAAACATTTGGAGTGCCACTCACACTTTTGCATTTTCTTGGCAAATAACAGTTTCAACAGCCGAACCAAGACCCTTTCCACGGTATTCGGGATACACATATTGATGGGCAATCATGCCAAGACCGTCGTTGTACTCGAAAGCGACGAGTTTATCAGTGGCGGCTTCGAAGATGCCAACGCTTGGCAGTTGGCGGATCCTGAGTCTGGAAACAAAACAATTTAGAAGGAAAAAAGCATCTTCCAATCGGATTTAAAAGAAACCACTTACGCAGCTTGTTCAGTATCACCGTCAACCCCATGAAGCAGAAGTGAAATCAAAATCTCAGCATGTTCGAGCTGAAGTGGTTTTAGTACGAATCCGTCAGGAACAACAGGATCGATTTTCAGAAGTGTTTTCACTTTTTCGGGCGACATGTAATACATGAACGCTTTTGCGTGGCAACGGATTGGACGGGTGATATTTCGGAGTTTTAATTGATTGTGAAACTTTAAAACATAGATTCATTATCAACACCATTAACAAAAATGACTCACTTCCACATCCGCGGCTTCCGGGATGATCACCTCAACAGCTTCTTCCGGTTCGATACGCTCCCAGAGCACCGGAAACAACGCTGCCATGGCACTCGCTTCGAAGTCATCATCGAGTACGGTAGAATTCCCGACGAAAATGGTCATCGTGTGTTCATGATACTTGCAGGCAAGATAGAATTTTGCGGTTTGTGCATTTTCGTCCATAGAGTATTCATAAACGTGTAAAATAGTGCCGGCATTGAAGCCATCAACTTCAAATTTAACTATCGGATGGATTAGCTGAGTCGCTGGGAGGTGGACGGCTAACGTTGATAGGAGAGACGAGAATTCGGAAGGGGGCACCAGACGGATAGACATTCTTGACACCTAAACTGACTGAAATGCAGTGATTTAGGGGAATGAAGTAGGTGCAACGGAGTAAACGACAGAACATCAATCACAAAACACTCAATTCTGTCTGAACTTTTGAACATCATTATCAATGTCAAATGTTAAAGAAAAGTAATGTATCAAGTACAATGCCGAGTAAAAAAACCGGATAAAACTGACAGTCACTGTCAATTTCCGTCATTCATTTTTTCGCGGTAAGACCTGTTTAGGGGCAGTGATAGTCCACACTTGTGCGCAACGTTGAACGAGCTACTTCTCACAGCATTTTGCCGTTGTTTTCCCACGGTTTTTTGCATAATTTTTGCATAGCATTGATTATGGGATATCTCGAAGTTTCCTTGCGCAGTGATTGCCGCCGTCGCCCACAAGTGTGGACTTTCACTGCCCCTAAACAGGTCTTACCGCGAAAAAATGAATGACGGAAATTGACAGTGATTGTCAATTTCATCCGGTTTTTTTACTCGGCATTGTAGCAATCCATTTTTGTGTCGAGAGCGCGATTTCAGGGGTGTGGCATAATCCTTTTTGAGTGAATTTGCGCATGTGTAATCAGTAGACTTATTCAAAACATCTTTTTACGTCACTTTTATCTAGCCATTTAACACCCACATCAAAATCTTTTGAAAAGCGTCATTATGGTATTTTTGAAACGCATGCGGCATTGCGTTTTGCGTTTGTTTCCGCCGAGTTTGTAGGCTATGATTATGCCTTGCAAAAGTTGAGTTTAATTTGCAGCTTTAAAGCTTTGTGTGCGTATTTGAAGGGATAAGTTTTTATGCGGTTTCTAGGCAACCTGGGAAATGTTGAAACCAGACTTGGGAAACGCTAAGGGAATCAATTAAAGCTTGGGTTACTGTAGAAGCGCATTTTTGAACGAAAACATTGTGAAAACTTACCAAAAGTGATGCAACAAAGTCGTCAAAACACGTCAGAAACCACTTTGAACCACGTCAACCAAACCAAAGTGCAACACTGCCATTGCTTCGATCCACTGGATGGCAGTTATGGACTATGGGTTGGCGGACGGATTCGGTCTGACTGTACGGTAGGCGAAGTCGAGGTCGAATGTCGATAGCGTAAAGACAGTTGGAAAGAGCGTTAACTCAGACATTGCGCAGCCTCATTGTGACAGCTTCACCGCCTTGCCAGAGGGTCGAGGGCACTGCCGCCACCGTCTGCCACCACTGGAGGGGCTAGTAGCCGACGCCCTGGCCATAGACGGCTAGGCTAGGCCAAGAAGGGCGGGCTCAACGCCCCAACCAAGCCCGGCAGCCTCGAGAGAGAGAGAGGGCAGGGTCCAAATTACTCGCGTATATATACATATTTTTTTCTTTCCGTTCATCCAAACGGTTTCAAAAAGCGAGGGATACACAGACACATCAGAAGCCTTACCGAGCCCCCACTACTAAGGCGAAGCACAACAGTTTGTATTAAGAAAGGGGGGCGCGTTCCACCTTTTTCGTCGTATGTTGTGTATCCTTTTTAGATGGAAAGAAAAGCGTCGTAGGACGAGAGCGCGAGTTGTTTAGCGAAAAAGAACCCCGAAGTGAGTGGTCGACGGCGACGGCGTCGACGGCATGCCGTGGCCGACATAGCGGCTCTCCTACGTGAAGCTCGAGAGATAGGAAGTCAAGCTTTTTTGTGTTGCTCCACGTCTTCCGTCAGGGCCACGTAACCAGCGTTCAGTGGAAAGGGTGGGGACGCTTGAGAGCGAGATAGATGCACACGTCGATGGGCCTCATGCATGCATGTGCACACGCATTCGAGACACAAACAAAGATTGGAACAGCGAAAAAGAGAAGAGAAGGGAGAAAAAACAACTGCATTGGACGTGGAACATGGAGAGTTAATGGTTTCCGGAAGGAAGTGGCTAGCTTTTGTTGAGTTGGGGTTGGGTTGGACAGTGATAGTGAGGAAAGGCGGAAAGCGCAGAGTTCCAGAATCTCGAAAGGCTTCATTGACAGTACCCAGGCAGAAGATAGTTACCAAACTGACTAAATACCACACAAAACAGAAAACAGATGCATCTCCAGAACGCTCCTGGTGGCCCTTCCAGCCTTCAACCCCATCTGACGCCAATGATGCACTCGCATCATATGTATTGACGCTGCCCGGGAGCGCCCTCCTTCCGATGATGCACATACATGTGCAACAACACAAACACACTGAAAAAACGAACCCCGAAGCCACGACGACTGCCACGTTAACGCCGTCAAAGGGGAGGATGGGGCCGTGGCCGTGGGCGGATGGATAGTGGTCGAGACCGACGACGACTGACTTTTTTCGTCGTGGACCGTGGGGTTGTTCTCGTTCGTTCTCGGTCCTCTCTTTATTTTGTGTGCTGCTGCTTCCTTCAGGATGCGACACTGAGGCCGGAGGCCTGCCACTGCTAAAGAGGCGTAAAACCGTTTAGGTCTCTGCTTTGCAAGCTTCAGGCAAAGAGGGACATAGATGGATGCAAACGCGAAGGCAAGGATGAAGTTGACTAATGTTCGGCACATTACTGATAAAAACTCCATATCTAAACACCGACAAAGCATCATCAAACACATTTTACTTCCCGGCTACCATATCTCGCAAAAACGCTGTCTACAAACCACAAAAACAAGCTTATCACCATCAACAAAAC
>KB455216.1:99839-147870 GCA_000341325.1 Panagrellus redivivus | reverse complement strand
CCGTTGCAAGGGTGCCAATGGTTGCGGCGCAACCAAATGCAACCCCCTGCATACGGCCCTGACGCTGCCACCGCCGCTGCGCGATCGATCGATAATCGGAGCGACTGGCCGGCCGACCGGAGCGAGGTCGGTCTCGTCATCGGTTTGTTGCTGCGTCTCATCAATTTGAAGGAAAGGAAACCCTTTACTCGTAGGTACTTTCCCGGAGGCCATTGCCGCTGGCTGCCGGCTGACCCCATCCGCATATGAAAGGGCTATGGTCAGTTAGTGACTGTCTTTATCCGATGGTTATTTCGTTTTTCTCCAAAAGGCGTGTAGTGTCTGTTCATCGCCGCCGCCGTTGGCTGTGGGTCGCTCGCTGACTGGTCAAGTCGCTGGCCCGTTTTCTCCCGCCAGTTTTTCCTTCCCCCGCGTCGCCCATAGCCAAGTTGCCGTCTTCGCTTTCAAACGGCTTCACCATCTGTTCCATCGCCTTCCAAATCCGATCCCATATTGGTCGCCATGTCAAACCCCACAAAACAAATCGTATTCCCTGTGTTTTTTCGCCTAAATTCGTTTCGCCAACCAAACCGTGACGTGCTCCCACTTTCCAATCAAATTCGCCCCCGTCCGTTCCCAATGCAAACTGGATTTGCAACTGATGCTAACTAGTGTAACACTTTGCAAAACTACGCAACTTGTAACAACCCCGAAGCCCCGCTACAACACTACACTCCTTATTTTAACGCTCAAATTGCAACTCACATCTAACATCTTGCCATTTGCCTAATTTGCGACCCTCCTTTTTTTACAAATCTTGTTCCTCGCGCATCGATCCACTTCTTAAATCCACTTTTCACATTCACATTTTGCAGGGCCGTACAAATTTCCGGACTTCTCAGTGCGCTCCCCTTCTCCGCTGCCCCTGATCCCCATCCATCAGCAGCGTCTTGTTGCGCAGTCTGCCGTTCATTTTGAGAAGCGCCCCCGCCGGTGGCGACGTGTTTCTACAAATCTTGACGTTGTTTGAAGGCTGTCAGTTTGGTCGGATCCGGATTAAGCCAAAAAGGCAATTGTAATGATGCCTGTAACGAATGGTCGTCATTATGGTCCTTCAAGGTTGGTATTTTTATATAAAATTATTGCCCATGAGATGGAATTCGCATATTTTTGGTTAGGGATGCATATATTAATTTCTGTCCAAAACAAATTTCCAATTCATTTCATATTATTTAGATTGTGTTTTGCGCTCGGGGCCCTTGTTTTTCCTATTTTTGTTATATCAAATCGACCCCCATTCATATCGGGGCTGATTCAATTGGCGGTCCACTTGACCCATTCGTCTTCAATTTCCTCCCCCGCATAGCTTAGTTGCTTGTTGTGGTCCCAGTCTCGGGGCGCTTTCGACTTCGATTCAAAGCAATCCCGTTATGGTTCCCCGTTGCGTGGCTCTGTCATGACTCACAGTCCGGTCGTTTACTAGTCGTAGGAATATTTTTCGCTTAAAATCGCGACAACTACGTCATCTCTTCGCAATGTGATTCGATTCCGAATCGGTTCCAACTATCTTTAACAGTTTCCCATTCCCGATCGCGCTGTGCCTCTAGGCACTCTAAAAACGCTACCGCCACCCTTTGTGACGTCAAATTCGCGGAAACGCCATGCCGACGATCCTTGATTTGTTATATTTTTACCAACAACGCATGCTTTCTTTCGACTGCAAAAAGAAGTGTCCAAAAAGTGCGCCTCCCCTCCTCTAACTTCTTTCACGCGGCATCAAATGCCCTCTCGAGGGGCTATCATTTTTCGAAGTTTATCGCCCCCTGCAAGTCCCTCAGTGTCTCATCCGTAATTTTGGAAGAAGGCGTCTCGTTTTCTCACCAACAAAGTTTACTTAGGTTTTACTGGGCCCCAGCAACGTTTTTAAAGATAACATCGTCGTCCTTGTCTTTGCAACCAACTTCCAGAAACACGACTATCTTCATTTATCTTGTGTAGCGACAATCTAGACTTCCTCTTCTTCGTAGTCCCAATCGAACCCACTTCGATTGTCATTTGCATTTACGGGTTTTATGATCTCAGGCCCTGCTCTGGCCATTGGACTCCAAAAAGTCGCCACCACCGCTGCTTCGGAATACCCATCGCAGGTGCATTTCTGATGCCTTTTCGATGTACGCGTGGTTTAAAAATGAATGAAAACCGAAAAAGTTAAAACCTTTGCGTTTTTTCTTTTGATGTGGCGAATTAATCACGCCTTTTATTTATTTCTGCAAAAAATGAAACCATTTCGATTCTCCGAAAAGCTGCAACGTCGAAAGCGATTATGCGGAGGGTTTGAAAAAGTGCTACTTTACGGCTAGTATGTTTGATGATGCTTTTTTGATTGGTGGGTGATAGATTTATGCGTTGCGCGACTGATTTGGGTTATTTGAAGGGGGTCAAATGGGGTGGGAGAGTGACCTTTTTGTTTGTGTTTTTGGATTTTGCGTTGTTTTTGGGTTGATTTTGGTTTTATTTTTTGAAGGATTCGATTATGATGTAAATTTTTACTTTTGAAAGTCAAAATTCAGTTCGATTAAAGCCAAAAACTTGAATTAAAATCAAAATGTCGCATGTTAACCCATCCCGCGCACCCCACCCTCGGATAACGCCCCGCTGCTTCCTCCGATTGGTCCCATCGCATTCGTTAGAAGAGAAAAAAATAATGTTTCACAGCCATCGGCGGTCGTTCGTTCGCTTTCGCTTTTCCCCCCTATCCTCAGGCCGGGCTGGGCCCCGAACCGACAGCAGCTCCCTCCCCTCCTCCCGGTTGCAAAGAGTCATTGGATCACGCGGAGCTCGTAAACGTCGCGGACTCTGTCGCTGAATTGAACTTTCCTCCTCATTGCTTTCTTTCCTCACGGCGCTACTGTTTTGCTGCAACACATTTCCACTCCCCGCCATCGCGCGAGGTTCAAGCTGCCATCGATTACGAGCCGTCGTTTGTTTCCATCCATCGTCGTCGTCGTTCAACGATGGCGGGAAAGTCGAGGGCTGCTGCGCGCTCGTCGTCCAGCTTTTCCGACGGTGTCTATCTTTCTATCTATCCGTGAGCTGCGCTTCCCTACCTACCGACGGCTGACTACAAACCACCCCATCCAGGATGAAGCCACCGAGTTCCTGGGGTTGTACACTACCCACTGCCCTGTGTTTTTCATTCCTTCCAGTCCCCGGTGGCGTGTCGCCGTAGTCTGATAGTTGGGGCTGGGGGGAAAAAGAAAGGGAAGGAAGCGCTTGGGCGAAGTAATAACCAGCCCCGAGTCCGGGGGTCGACTGGCGTTACCTGTGGGAACTAACTGAAAAGAGAACGACCCAGAGCCCTACCAGCCCAACCAACTGCCGCTAGGTAGGCAGACCGACACAACAGTTCAAACAGTTTTTTTCCCTGACTGATGCATTGACGCTTCCGGATGCACCACCACCACCACTAGCTGTTGCGAGTCTATTCATGTGATCTATTTGAGTCTGATTTGAAATGTTGTCAGCGCATCATTTCGACACCTTTTGTCGCTCCATTCGGCCAAAGTTTAGTCATAATTCGGCGTTTTGTTTTTGTAATTCCGTCAAAAACGCGTCACTTCACGCAATTTTTTGAAACCGAATTAAATTTAAACTGCTTTGTTTCGAGTTTTGGCCGCCTACACACTTTTTTCACCCTATGCTTCGTCAATGTTTTTATTGTGCCCCCATTCCCGTCTGATAAACCCCCTCTCATCCGCAATTCAATCAGTGCATTTGATGGTGGTGCTTATCGAAACAGCTTACGTGTCCAGGGGCATCGGCTGTGCCTTCCCTGATTACGGGGGCCACAATAGTAGCCTTTTTTCTGTTTTTGACATTAAAATCGTTGAAACGTCACTGATCGATGTCAAAAGAAGCCTTTTCTGCTTAAAATCCAACAAAATTTATGCAATTTTTAAGTTTTTTTCACAACACAATTTCGATCGAAGGAAAAGCGTGCGGTGGTCGATCGGCTGGTCCGTTCTCCGGCTGCTTCAGCCTCGCGTCCGTTTTTCCAATCACTCGTTTTGAGCGTTCTTTTCATCATTAGACATGAAAATGATTCGTTTTTGCACTGCCCCGGAGGCCCGATGTGACTTAGTTCGTGTTCATGTTTTTCATGTAATCTTTCAACTGCGTTTTGGCCGCCGACGCTTCGATTTGAAAAGAACCGAGGACATTTGACTTGGTTGGCGGGGTTAGCCAGTCAGCTCCCTGCATGTGTTGTTGTTTTTTATGTGCCATTGTGACGGAGTTTTTTTGGGAATTTTTTAAGCGTGAAAATGGTGTTGATGCCCGGCTCGAAACTGGATTATTTTGGGGGTCATTTCGTTTGATGTCATTCCAGAGTTTCGCCCTAAAGTTTTCATTGTTTGAACCCTGTCTAACTTTACTTTGAAAAAGTTTAAGCGTAGTTCTTTACTTGCACTTCATTTTTTGAATTTGCATCTAAATCCGCTCCGTCAAGACACACGCGCCCAGCGTCACAGCGAAGTGATCCCCTCGGGGGATGAGAGTTTGGCAAGCTTTAGCTAGCTTTTAGATGGCATGCTTGGCTATTTTGTGGTTCGGGTTCCCATCCCATAATCTTAATTTTTGTTCTTTCTTTCTTTCGTGGTCGGGGTTCCGTCTATCTTTCGTTTGTATCTCCACGCCCCCATGTGAATCTGTTCGCTTTGACGAAGCCAAGTTTAATCTATTCCATTGGCCCCGTTTCAGCTCGGACTTTGCCTCGATGGAGCAAGTGCCGCTCGAGGTCGCCGAGATCGCGACCAAGTTCGAGTACCACTGGACCGTCAACAGCTTCCAGAAGGATGTCGCCGAGTTGCATCGACGGATCAAGCAGGAGCTCACGAAGACGATGCGTCTGAAGGAAGGATGTCTACGCATTCAGGTATGTTTTTGACCTTTTTTGGAGGAGAGAAAGTTGAAAGTTGGCGTTTTAGAAACTATCCAAAGACCGAAAACAACTCGAAAGTGCCAAGAACCAAGTGCGCGATTATTGTGATCTCATCAGTGACATGCAAGCTGATATGCACACATTGCAAATGTATATGACGGGCGGTCAAGGTGAGTTGGGCCTCTTTTTACTGATGATTTTTGGTTCAAACGGGTGCTTCAAGTTATATTTTGTTCAAATGCCCACACAGTTTCAATCCCCCAGCTGATTGAACACATTTTTCATTCTTTTTCCCCGGAATGTGTTGAAAACCCGAAAATAGCCCCAAATCAAAATTTGATTGATTACCCTTCAAATCTGAGTATTTTCGGGCTACATTGCCGCGCCTTTTGTGTTTCACTGACCTTTGGAAGTGGATTCCCAGTTTTGACTGGCCTAATTCTATATTCAATTTGTCATTTCTAACAACTTTCGCTTCCTCAAGCGCCAAAAAATCTAGGGAGCCAAATTCCCTTATGAGTCATCCTTCTGAAGCTGACTGTCTTCTGCTGTGTATTGGTCGAGGAGGACCTCACATATGGCCCCATACATAGTGGACTTTGTCAAAACAGACATTGACGGAGGCGTCAGAGAGCTGACAGCGCGGCTACTACTACTATACGTCCGCGTGATTCAAAGTGCTTTTTTCGAATTCAGCTCGAATGGCGCTGAATTCGAAGACACCAAAACGGACCGGTTTAAACCGAATGCACTGAGAGACCAAAATGTGATTCAATTTCAGTCTAATAAGGAAGAAAATTGCATTCGAAACAAATTGGGAACGTTTTTTTGTCCGCAATGCGTAGCGATAATCTTATGTAAATTGGAAATGCGGCAATAATGCGCTTCGGGAAGCTAGTTGATTTTGTTGAAATAGCGAGGTTAGCTATTCCGATAAGACAAACAGCCCGATTAACCTGTTATGTTTTCGCATTCATCGGTCACAAGCTTCATCAAAGCCCACATCAGTACGGACTGAAGCGATTGCGTGTTTTTCGGCGGCGACAACATGGGAACTTTTTCAAGGAACTTAATTTACGGGTGATGCGCTGTTGAATTAATCGGCTTAGGAGCCTCTCTGCGGCGCTCTCGATTGCCCTATTTACATTCTCGATTAATTTATGTGATGGCGGTGCAGTTTGAAGCACATCGTAACGCATAAATTCGACTTGTTCGACAGCTATTTTAAGTGACAAGACTTGTCATCGGAGAATCTCGCTCCGCGCGAGACTCCAACGTTGTTTGAATACATCATTTAGTTTTGTCAACCGGCGAGGACGACAGTAAAAGACGACCCCGCTTTTATACTTCTGATGAATGATGTAGGACCCTCAAAGTGGCGAGACTACAGGACACACTTGAAAGTTAAGGCGCAATGCGAGAAGCATCTTCTGTAACAGCTTAGGCGCGGATACGATTGTTTGTTTAGAACGAAACTGTCGACCGGGGTTCAAAATTTGAGGGTTGAATAGGGTTTTGAGGGATAACCGCAGGGAAATTAAGATTGAAATGTGTTAATTTGCAGATTTGGATGATTCCACGTCTCCGGTCGAACGCGATAACGGGTATAATGAGACGAACTCCAAGTTGGCTATGTACAAAAAGGAGCTTTCCAAGGAGCTCAATGTCAAGGACGGCCTCGAACGCTTCTTTAACATGGATCTCACCAGAGCCTACGATAATAAATTCATGGAAGAATCGCAGCACCTGTACGATGATAACAAGGCCAAGATTGCCTTCTTGAAGATGCACATTGAGCGGTTAGAGATTCAGGAGATGAATGGTTCAAGTATGTTTTAAGAGTTTCTATTTGGGACCTGTTTTAAAAAGTTCTTGTTCAGGCACGTTCCAATCAAAATCCGATGCCATTGTCGATGACCTCCTGTACCGACTACACCGTGAAACGGCCGTCGTAGATGGTGCCAAGAATATGCTTCGCACCGTGAAGAAGGCGGATAAGCAGTATCGCGAATTGAATGAAGCCGCTTACCAGGCCGCGGAGAAGATCGATCTGATCCGGCTAGCCCTTCGCAAGTACCTTGAAATGTTGCCCGATGAGTCGCCGAAGCGTAAAACAATCCGCGACGAAATCGTCACCAACGGCGATACACCCCCGAATTCGCTCCCAGAATCGTCTAAGTCCATGTCCTTGAAGAATGCCCTTCTCGAAAACCGTACCCCAGCCGCGCCGCCATCGCTATCTGTCAGTGGCAAGCTCGAAATCCGTCTATTCGGCTGTGAAGAGCTCCTCACCGAGATCCCCGGCCGATGCGCTCGGTCTGAAAACGGTGCCGCTGGCAGTTCCTTCTCCGATTTGCCGAAGTTCAAGTCCTCGAAATCGATGACCCGTCAATCAAGGTATGTTTTTGCCACGCTTTTTGTAATGTAAAGATTGTCACGTATCGCACCCCCACCCAATCCTTCCTCCACCCACATCGTGTTTTGTGTGCCGTCAACCGTCCACACCCTCACAGGCAACTCAAAATGATTGCGTTCCACCTAAGTAGAACGTAATCACACGCACCTGCATCTTTTTGCTTGTGTGTCTTTACGGTGTCCGCGAGTCGGATACACTGACAAACAAGCCAAAAAATGCAGCGTGCGCATGATTACGTTCTACTTAGGTGGAACGCAATCATTTTGAGTTGCCTGTGCTTGTGATTCGTCCCCGTTGTGCCCTTCTCAGACTATTTGTAAATCCGTACCATGTCCCACACCACCGAAAAACTCCACGAGTGCTCTTTAGGCAAAATTCAATCACATCAGCGGTGTTTAAGCCGTTTTCATCCCGATCCTCAAGCCATAACAATGCGACCATTCGACCGATGGATGCCAAACATCATGTGTTAGTATTTTTTATGTTAATTTTTGGTACTTACATGGATTTGTGTGCCGTTTTTAACACGTTTATTTAATGTTTGCACTGTGTGTGAGTGGGAATTCTTTTTGTTCACTAAGCATAATGACCACGCAAGTAGGCCTTCTTTTTCACAAATACCATCGATGCAATTTCGGGTGTCAGAGGTTGATTTTGATATGTCAATCCATCAGGAGCTCCGCCACCGAGACGCATCCACTTCAACAAGCGTTCTCATTGTGTTTTGAATGTTTGTTTTTGGCACTTTTGTAAAGGCCTCTTGTAATATCGGCTGACGCTCTTACTCGATTATTTCAAGTGGAGCTCTGACGCGCCTTTGACGTTGCCGACGGCTCAAAAATCAGCAGGAATTGATCCGTGGATCTTTTCTGAGATGCGGAAATGTGTGATACTGGGGCTAACTTACATCTTGCACGTTTATTTACGTTTGCACTGGTTGTGGTTGATCCAAGGTCGGAGGTAATTGTACGTTTTTTTCAGCACACACGCCCGTGGCAGTCAATCCGACGAAGTTTATGCCGTGATTCGTGTCGATAACCGGAACGAAGCCCAGACTGAAGCCAAGGCACCCCATCGACGTTGTTGGGAGCATCGGACGGGTATTCTGTTGGATCGGGTAGGTTCTTTGAGCCTAGTTGAAGATGTTTTGATTAAACAGGGTTGAATTTTCAGGTGAAGGAACTCGAAATCGAAATTTACTATCGTGATCAGCGCTCCATGTGCGCTTTTGCCGTGCTCAAGCTGGGGAATCTGATCGATAAGCAGGAGCGCCAGCAGGGCTCCACCGGGCTCATTGTCCCGCTCGAGCCACAAGGCACGCTGTACATTGAGTACGCGTACTTTGATCCGGTCGTGTCCCGGAAGCCGAAGCTCGAGCGTCAGAAGCGGCTGTTCAAGTTGAAGGAGCGTCGGGAGATGACAAATGCCAAGCAACGCATGGGTGTAGCTGCCTGGGGACGTGTTTTGAAGAACGGTGGCGGTGGCACGGCTTCATCGCCGACCCTGGAAACGACCCCACCGAAGTCGAGCACGCTGCCGCTCCGTCTGACGGCCCAGCATTCCTATGACTTCCCGCCACATGGCCCAAGTTCATCGGCTGCCAGCAGCAGCGGATCATCGACCCGTCCACCGGTTGGATCCATGTCGCAATCCGTCTATGCGGCCCAATCTGGAGTCGCTGCCGAGGTTGCTCATCGTGCCACCAAGGCCTATGATTCTCGGCGTCAATCTACCCCGAACAGTGTCCGTGTCCATGATATCATCGCGACGCCGAGCCCTGTCAAAGACGACTTCAGCCGTATCGCGGAGAAGCCACCAACGTCGAGCCGATCCAGTATCATCCGACCCTCGACAGCCGCCCCGGCCATTCCCAAGGATACCGCCAGCATCGGCTCGTCGTGTGGCCCTGTTTCCGTCGACAACTTCCGTCTCATCTCGGTCCTTGGCCGTGGCCACTTCGGAAAGGTCATCCTTTCCCAATTCAAGCCGACGAAGCAGTATTACGCCCTCAAAGTGTTGAAGAAGGGCGACATCCTTGGCCGTGATGAGGTCGAATCCCTGATGGTCGAGAAGCGCATCTTCGAAATCGCCTCGCGAAATAAGCACCCCTTCTTGGTCAACCTTTTCGCCGGCTTCCAAACCAGTGAACACGTCTTCTTCGTCATGGAGTACTCGATGGGTGGTGATCTCATGCGTCACATCCACGATGACATCTTCTCCGAGGAACGGGCTTGCTTCTACGCTGCTTGTGTGTTGTTGGGATTGGAATTCTTGCATTCTCACAAGATTATATATCGGTAAGTTGACGGTTTTGTGGAAGTTGAGCAATTTGATGGATGCATTTTCAGCGATTTGAAACTGGACAACTTGTTGCTAGACAAGGACGGCTACGTCAAACTCGCTGATTTCGGTCTCTGCAAGGAAGGCATGGGCCCGACTGACCGCACTTCGACCTTCTGCGGCACCCCCGAGTTTTTGGCACCAGAAGTCTTGACTGAAACCAGCTACACCAGGGCGATTGATTGGTGGGGTCTCGGCGTCCTGATCTTTGAGATGCTTGTCGGTGAGCCGCCATTCTCCGGCGAAGACGAGGAAGAGATCTTCGATTCGATTGTCAATGATGATGTGAGATATCCGCGATTCTTGTCGATAGAGGCTATCGCTATCATGCGACGAGTAAGTTCCATCTTCAGTTTTTTGGTGAATTATTCTAATTACGGTCGTTTCAGTTGATGCGCAAAAATCCCGAAAAGCGAATCGGTTCCGGCGAAGAAGACGCAAGTGAAGTCAAGCGTCAACGCTTCTTTGGCGTAAGTTTACTTCCGCCTTATCCGATTTGATTCAATCCTAATCTCAACGTTTTCAGATCATCCACCACCAATTCGATGCCCTCCTCGCCAAAGAGCTCAAGCCCAACTTCGTCCCAACCATCGTCAACCCCGAGGACGTCTCTAACTTTGACGATGAATTCACGCGTGAAACGCCGCGTTTCTCACCCGCCAAGGACAAGCGTGCCATCACCGCGGCTGATCACAAGCTCTTCCGGGACTTTGACTTTTCAACGATTGAAAACTGAATAATGAGTACATTTCTGCCATTGTGTGTCTGTGTTTTGCAAAATGCTGCGCCAGCCCCTTCTCCCAATCTACGAGTGTGAATCCTATCCATCCATCCATCCCCTTGTTTCGCTGTTAATCTGATTCCGCGATACGAAACCACATCTTCACCGCCAACACGGCGACATCTATTCCGCGCCGCCCACATCCGGCCAGTCTTGGCCTACTTCACTCTCTCTTTTCTGTTACTTTGTTTTTCCGCATCCATCTTGTTTTTTGATTGTTTTTCACATTGCTTTTTAACTTTTCATTGCTCATGTTCCCACCCTTTTTACGTTTTTTGTCTATATGAACCATTGCCGTTATTAGTGGGATTGCGAAGCGTGTTTCGTTGAATAAAGGTTTTAGTTTTCTATCCGTTTCAAACCTTTAACGAAGCTTAATTCAGGTTTTTCTATAGCAATAAGCAATTTGGCCAAGTTCCCCGTCTAAGCTGTTCGACGCTTTTATTTGTCTGATTACTGTAAATTGAATCAAGTTTGAGCACTGTACAATTTATAAATGATACAAACATGAAAAAATTGTCAAAAATTGTTAATAATGATAAAACCAGTGGAGATCGATTAGGTAATAGTCAAAACACGAAGGGATATGTGAGCAATTATTATAATTTGTTTGCTGTTATAAAGATTACAAGCAAATGTTCAAAAATGCATAAAATGTTCAATTTTTCAATCGTCTAGGACGGATTCCATGTGTTTGTCTTGAGAAGCACACTTGCGCATGGCTTCCTTCTGGGTCTTTCGAAGGGTGGAGGCCGGGACACTGACTTTGCGGAGTGGCGGCGTCTGGATCAGGGCATAGGCGACTTCTTCGGGGGCCGGGGGCGCTTTCGCGGGCGGAGGAACTTTGAGGCCGTCTGGGACGGCTGCGGGGACGGGTTTCGGCGCGTTGCGATCGATCGGGGAAGCCGGCTCCAGCGATCGACGACTGTGTCGAGATGGAGCTCGGGAGGAGGAGGTCGTCGCGGGCACGGCATGTTCGTCGATCGTTTCGAAATGGCTAATGCTGCTGTTATGCGTCGAGTAGAGGCTGGTGTTGTCCCTCTGGAGCGCCTGGAAGATGTCATCGTCCATCGGGGTGATGAAGCATTGGACTTCGTGCATGGGCTTGTTGTCATGGGAGTAGGATTGCCCGGCACCGGCGGTGGATTCATCGTCTTCGACCTCTTCGGCGACATAGCCTGGGGTGATAGAGCCTTTGGAACTTCTGACAAAGCTGGAAGTTCGGGATCGCATTGGGGATTCGATCGAGTTGCTGGATCCGACGCGACGATCGGATTTGGCTCCGGCACTGCCTGGGGGCGGAGAGAAGTTGACTTCGACGAGGTCATTCGGTCGTGGAAGACGGGCTGAACCACCGGAATGGCGTGAACTCGGGTGAGATGCCGATGAATCGATGGAATCCGAGCGGCCATGGATCGACGACGTGAAAGACGACATTGAAGGCTGTCTAGAGTTCGACAACGGGTGCGATGCGACGGAATCACACTCAGAATCACCGGCAAGACTGGACGCTTTGGACGAACTGGCTCGATTGCTGCTCAGTTTTCGGAATGGCTTGCTGAAAGGGGTACTGTAAGCTACCGTAATCGGTCAAATAAGACGAAATTGACTTACATTATCCAACTTTTGCTGCCCAAACTGAAAGCCCGCTTCCGTAGGTCCTCCTTCGGCTGAAGCAAACTGCTGCCCTCAGCGATCCGAACACTTTTCGCGGTCGAACTCGCGGCATCTTCGCCAACATGGATGATTTCATTGCTTGAAGTCGGCACCAGCGTCACACACGGCTTGACATCATACCTCGGCCGGTCATACATGGGATGAATGTACTGTCCTGGGGACATCATCTCATAGGCTTCCGGCAATTCAGGCTGTTTCGTCCTCGACTTCTTTGACTCCTTCGACATGGGCTTCGGCGCCGTGGCATTCGCAAAGGATTTCGCGTTCAAATAGGCTGAATTCGCGTTGGCGGTGATCGACGAATAGCAGGAATCATTCGAATCTGAGATGTATGCCGGAGCATCTTCCATCGCGGCTGCCATGTCGTTCGCGGTTTGAACGGTGAGAAGGTTGGAAGTTTCCTCCTTCGGTTCGTCGTCGCAGATGAGCGATTCTTCGCGGACGACATTCGGGGAATCAGTCGATTCATGGAAAGTGTCATGCTCGAAATCTTCACCCTTTCCAGAATCAGATCCCGCCGTCATCATCCTTCGTCGCACTGGCAAACTGGCATCCGATCCATAGCTGCTGAACGACCCCCGATGGCTGAATTCATCGAAGCTGTCCTCCACCGTATCTCGAGGGACGACTGGAGCGGCTTGCTGCGATTCCAGAAACGACTTCACCAATCGATCACTGTGCAGGCGACGGTAGTTTGTTGACGGAGCGTAGTCATCTCGATCGACGAACTTCAGCGTACCGCCACTGTCTTCGGTTTCGTCTTCGCCATTACTGTAGTCATCGACGACGCTGCGACGAGGCCTAGTTAGCTCATTCAACGGCGCCATGAATTCGTCCTGGGCTTCGGCGATGAGTTCCTGTTGAGCGACCGCTGGCGGTGACGGCTTCTGGTTGGATCTGGTGGCCAAGATCTTTGACAACCATGAAGTCGACGTTGGCGCTTGGGCTCCGACGGTGTGAGCGCGTGGGGCCGGACTGGACACGACGGATGGGGCTCGTTGACGGCTGATGATGGCCTGATCGATGGATTTAGCCGATGTTGAGGCTTGATGGGACAGAGTAGGGGATGCGGAAGGGGTGGATTGCTTGAAGTTCTTGTTGGAGAACATTGGCTCACTGAAAAGTTGATCAAAATCAGTAAAAACGTCAAATTTTGGCAAAGAGGGTCCATTAAGCATAAAAAACGACACAAATTTGAATGAATTCAAGCCCAAAACATGTCGCATGTTAGCAATATCGATCGAAAACATCAAAAGGCATACTCACATCCTCCTTTTCATCGTTTCCAACTTGATAATCTCCGAAAGCCTCGAATGCATGTTCTTGGCAAGTTCATCGGATTCACATTTCAGCCAGATTTCAACATTTTCCATATCCTCGAGCTTTCCAATCCGTAGAATGAAATACTTCTCTTGGAACCCGAAAGTAGCGATCATAACCCGTGGAATCTCGATGAAATTCCCAATCTTAAAGGGCGGTATACAGCTCGGAGGATGGTCGTACATCGCCGGAACACTGCCAACCTTCACAAGGACAACGGAATGCGTGTAGAATCCCAGCCGATACCGTTGATGGGCATACTGTCGCCGATACAAGCAAATGTTGTCAAACCCGCTAGGCGCTTTCGGTTGTCGGATTCTCGGCTTCTCGGCACACGTCACATCGATGCAGCATTCGAAGAACTCGCCAGCCATGACAGGGCGACCGAGATGTTGGGCACGAGCCGACGTTGAGCACATCATCAAAATGTGGAGCCAATCCTCGGTCGTGTAGCCATTGGGATCATCAGGGACGGCGGTGAAGACGAAGGAGTCATCCGGGGTCATGATCATGATGGAGGACTTCCATTTGGAGTCCTCGTGGAAGTTGACGTTGAAGATGGTGGCCAGATCGAAGATGTATCGGGGACGTTTGACTCTTTGGAAGTCCTTATCCGTGTTGTGGAGCTCGAAGCAGCGACTGTTGAGACCGGCATAGTAGGTTTTTCGCTTCTCCTTCTGAAAAGACATGCATTAGACCACGTTAACCCCCAATTTGAAAAACTGTAATGACTATTTTCCCTCTTTTTTTGAAAAAAAGGCCATTAATCATGCCCAAATCGAGTTTAAACAAAAACATAAACTTGCGGCTGGTGGCAATTCGTGTTTTCCCAAAACAAATTTCGTCACATGATATCATTTTAAACAGTGGAAAAGACTATAACACGAAAGGAGCATTAAATAAATGTAATCAAAAAGTTGTGTAAACACCAAAATGTCAGAAAAAGTTGTTCTACGTGAAAAAGGGTACCCATTATTCGGTTTGTATGTTGTGAATGTAAATTAATTGGGGCAAAATGCACTTTTAAAGAGTAGAATAGTTCAAAAAAGACCAACCTGACCACAGAAGAAGCCTGTGATGTAGCCGAACATTTGCCGCTTCTCTTCAAGGGCACGACGCCGTTTGGCTGTGGCCGCCGTGACTTGAGCTTTGGCTGTGCTGGTACCGGCGACGGCGTCATCCGGATCAACCATGGTGGTCCGGGATGGATGGAAGGGTGATTTGATGGGGGAGAGAAAGGTCACGTGGAACTTGAAGGATGCGACAATCGCATCTTACGACCCTTGAGGGCACGTGTATCGGTCGATCGTCGCAATGGGGGGTGGCACCTGCAATGCAACAAATAAATAGTAAATAAACTTGATGAGAGACCATGTAAATGTACAATAGATGGGGGCAGATGTAATCAAAATCAAAACAATAACACGCAAAATGGGTACATGACGAGAGGGAGGGTCGACAGCGGCGAAAACACGGATTGTTTTTGTGTTTGATTGACTCTCGCCATTGCCACTCGCGCAATGAATGAAAAACAAAGTGGGCGAGTGAAAAACACAAACAGTGAAACGGAAAAGATTATCCGTGTTTGGAGGGGGATATGGGTCGGGACTACGACTAACAACCGGCAACAACACGACACGGGCCTAGAGGCGATTATGATGGGCATATAATGTCAGTGCCAATGGCACTACCGGAAGTTCTAAACGACAGGGAAAGACGGGGACGTGCGGAAAAAAGGCAACAAACGGAAGAAGCTTAACGGCTTTGTCTGTCGGCGTCGCGCAGGTAGCTCTCCCGCGGCGGCAAACACAGAATTTGATAGATCCAAAGTGGCAACAAAATAGATTGCGTCAATGAGATACACGTACGGACGACGGGGTGGCGCGGGGCAGAAGGCAAAAGACAGGTCGACCGGCACAACACCCACCAACCACCACATCGACTTGAAACAAACACAAAACAGAAGCGCGACGGAAGTCCTTCCTCTTTTCTTGCTCTTTTTCGCTCTATCTCGCGCCAGTTAAAGTGTTTTTCCCGAAGTTCAGGTCTGTCCGCGGGAAAAATAAGTAATACAAAGGGGCGAATGAGGGGCGTTCGTTTGGGTGCGGTCTCCGAGAAAGGGGGAATTCGGAGTCAATCTTGGTTTGAAATATGGGCGATGACAAAACACCCTTGGCGATCGGCATCATCCCAAAAAAGGAAGGGAGTGGGAAAGCAGCAACCATACCCTGTGGCTATCGCCTCAGGGCCGGCTGCATGGAACGAACAGAAAGTGCGCGCGGGATGGTGTTCGGGGAAGACAGACAAAACTGGAATTTCAAATTCGAAGTCAAAGCCAACAAAGATACACAACAAATACGATCCGTAAAAACGCTTCCGGATCGTCAAATGTAAGCAAGCCTCTGATGACGTCATTGAACAGTCGCGCGCAAAGATGTCATTAACACCCTCTAGACGGACATACTCATCAGATGAATATATCCTCCACCCGCACCGGACACAAAACTTTTGTACCGACTTAACAGACGCATAAAAATTGTTTGTACCCGAGACTTTCGTCATTAGCGACCGACTATCCGATGTCCATTCGCACAAACAACGAAATACAACTCCGTAATTACTGACAACAGTTTTTTCATCACAAAAAGTCCCACAGTTAGTTATTGTTTTTTGGCATCAGTCATCGAGGAGCGAAATAAAATTAAGTTTTCAGGGTTCAAACAACTTGAATCGAAGCGAGTTTTAGCCTCGTATCGCCTGAGGGGACCCATATTTCATGAACACCCGGAAAAAACAGCGTCATTGGATGTTGTTGACATCGTTACATTTTTTGAGCGCAAAAACAAGTTAAAAAGTAGTAAATCTCTTTTTTTCAACATAACATAAAGCCTACGTATTTTTATCAAATGACAAAATAAGAAGGAAAAAAACAGAAAACTCATGACTCAACGAGTGTTCGTTCAGATTTTTAGTAATCAAAACACGGAAGACATTTTTCACGCGGCTCGTTTCATTCGTCATAAAAATCAGAAGACCTGTGGCAAAGCATGAAAAAACGCACTCTGTTTTTAAATGAGCAGAGTGTAAACTGAAAAACGATGAAAAAGAAAGTGTTAAAAGCAATAAAGCCAGTTAATTTTATTTGAAAAAAAAATGTTAAAAGAAAGATGAAAACATACAGCAAATATTACTGTAAAACAGGTCGGAATAAACAAGAAATACAAAAGTTATTTTAGTTGCACAGTGACTGTTGCGTCTTTACAAACTATAACAACGTTTATTCTGGGTCTTTGGCACTGAATAAACATAGCTTAACTATTTGGTGACAAACTTTTTACACATTCGCGCCAGGGTATGCAATTAGTCATGATAAAAACGTTATTTTGGTAAACAGCCTCTTTAGCCCCAGGCGGTGGCCTTGCGCATCATCAACACTGACAAAAACGTCGTGGTCGTTGTGAGTTGTTTTGACCGACCGCATTTCGACATTTTTGTCCCTGGTGTTAAGAGAAAAACGAAATAATAAAAAAACATAGAATCCCCAGACATTTTTGTCCGTCGGCCGGTCATTGATGATGCACTCTTCGACGCCATTAACCTCAATGCTTACGCGCGTGTTTTGCTTTTAAAAATCGGGTGAGGGATGCGCTCAAATCAGATGGTTGCTCAAAAGGTGGAAAAACACCTCGAACCCTCGGGCAGCCTGCCAGTAGACGCCCCTTCCTTGCACTTGGTGTCGACTGGCACGACGCCGCTCGGCGGAACCGATTGCCCTTTGAGCTGACCTCACTTTTGGGAAAAAAGTTGTTTTCGCTCCGACGGCAGCCAAAAACAACTTTTATTTATGGGCGATCGGCGTCGACCACCAATCTCGACGAAGGGTGATGATTGGCTTATCTATTTGGCCTTCGTATACTGTAGAAGTATACGTACAGTCTACGATGGCCCCATCCACAGGTAAATTATGTTTATGGTTAGCGTCATTAAAAAAGTAAATCACTAACTTAGCGATTTAGTTCCTGAGAAGAGTTAGATCAACAAGATAGTTCATTCAACTTTCCTTCAGTGAAACCAAAAGTACAAGTCTACAGTGTTCCACAGTACTGTATTACACTAGGGACGTTGCACTTTCCCTAACTTGAAAACTCCCATCGCCTTAAAATTGTTTACGTCTAATGGTGATCCGACTGTTTCTCAACTATCGTCGGTCATCACAGTCGTGTAACCTTTTTCTGTGAATAAGACTGCTTTGCAGCGTCATTACTATGATGGGTGGAGGCAAGAGGGACCCTGACTAGGAGTTCCTTTGCGCTTTTTCCCTGCAAAAACAAAAACAAAAAGGTCGCAATGACACTGAGCCAGGCGGTGTCGCCCATCGCTATGCATTATTTGATTTTCCCGTTTCTTTGTTATTCTATGATATCACAGCTATTGCACTCGAAATGAAAAATAGGTTTGTCCAGTGCAGTAGTTGCAATCTGTCTTGTTTTGCAAGGAGTCGAAAAAAGTGGATTGATGATAACGACTATCCAGAAGATAACTAATGAATCGCGCCACAAGCCGTCTATCGTTCCTGGCGTCGATGAGGGCAAAGACCACCTCTAACGCCTATTTTGGACAAAAAAACATCTTGTCAAGATAAAGGGCGCCCCTTATCACGTCATGTTCCGTTTGCAGGATTGTCACAAACAAGGTAATTAAACACGGAAATAGAGATTTGTCACCTACCTGCAGAGTCGGGACGACGATCCATCATTCAGGGTCTGATCGGAGAACGCATTCCGTATTCCCTTCCAGCTGCAAACAGGCGGAAGGCAAAGATCTTGCCCCAGTATCACAGCGCATTAACAGAAAAAGCAAAAAAACAATGAAGTATGCCACACACACATCCGCAACCGTCTCGAATCGACGCCGACTTTCTTATCAGTCACTGTTCCAGGTACCACAGAAAAAACGCTGGCAAGAGTCATTGTGAAGAACGAGACAAACAACTACGATAAAAAAAAATTATACATAAACATCCATGCTTTACAGGCAGTGTAAAGGTCATGATACCATGGTAAGACAGTGGAACAAAGGCTACTATCACGTGGAACACATATGATTTGAATCCGCTGAAGGCGCCAGTTAGTCAGAATAACGGGTAATAGTGCATCAAAAGTATAAGTCAACAAACAAGTCTTTGCATCAATCTTTTTATGCTGACGTGGAACGGATCTTGCAAAAAATCTCCGTTGATTGTTGCAAAGCTGGGTTAGATTGTGTAATTATTTCAATTATTTGTAATTTTATATGATAGGCGCGCAGTACTGATACATTTATCATTCTCGGCGGAAGTCACATTTACCATCTTATGATTTTTGTATGTTAGGTTGTACTGTTTTCATGACGGTTAAAAACACTATAAAAGTTTAATCGTCCTCTTGGTTTAAGATGTTCTATTAGTACATAAGGAAGATAAAGTTAATGGTCGTTCTCTGAGCTCGGATGAGATACGGGGAGCATCCCCAGAAGGGAAGAAATACCCATGCATCAAATGCGGAATAACAATAGTTGCTCCGCCTTGTCAGCGGAAGGAAAACATGGGTAATTCAAAAAAGGGTCCACTTTGCAACAGAATGGCACAATTATTTCCGCAAATGATCAAGGATCTCGAAGAAGGAAGGAAGCACCTACTTGTTTTTCACGTAAAAACACAAAAACAAAAGTAACTTTGCCTTCATCGTTATAGCGCTTCGAAAATACGAAAAAAACGCAACAGTGAATCGTGTCGAAGGAAAAAATTTTGTAAACACGAAACGCGAAAAAGCATAGCCGTTCAAATTGAGAGATTTGCGAAAAACGTGGAAAACATGCGTCTTTCTCGACAGAAGAGAAGATTACAACAACTATTTTGTCAAAATACTCGGTTCATGGGGGCCCCGATTTTCACGTGATGCATTTGTTATCAGCAAAAACAGTCCAAAAGAACACTCATCGCACGGACAAAAACGAACTTGTAAACAAGGCTCTTAACTCCGTTGTTGAAACACAAAATATATCACTCGCACTGATATCATGATCAGTCTCAAATACTAAGGTACAGATATGTTGTACAACGATTGTTGTTTGTGTTGGATAGGCGCTCGCGTTTTGCTTTTAAGCCCTGCCTAAGTACAAACACTATCGCCATACATACTTGTTTACACCAACGATGCAACTTTTTCTTCTTTTTTTCTGACAGCTTGGGGCTCGTTCCAATTCCAAGTGACTTTCCCAGCCTCTTGGCATCACTGGGAGGGCTTCCTACGTGCGAAATTAGATAATATTAAACATGGAAAATAACGTCAACATTAGTAGAATCCTGAATGTGTTCTCAATGAAAGGAGTTCTAAACATTATTTAGGGGAAAGGTTAAAAAAGCAACCGGTGCTGGTGGTTGGTGAGAGGCAAAACAGTGACGTCAAAAAAGGGAGAGGTGTGATGTTTCTGGCTGACTTCAAGCATGCGCTCCATACAAAAATACATGATACATGTACAGGCAGCTGGTTGGTGTTTGACGGCTTTGTGTTTAATCATAAAATCGGAAAACATGGGAACGTTGTAAACAATCAACATTGAACATTTTAATGAATTTAAGCTTAAGCGAATAGAAAATTATGGGAAAAAGAATACAAAACACAACTAAATGGCTACAAAAGTACAAAAATCAAAAACAAAATAACGTCAGACAAAAATTTAACCTTCAACGACACCGGCATCACATATATATTTATTCACTTTAAACAGCTGCCACCCTCGCCACGAACACTTGATCTCATTTTAGACAACCATTTTTGCAAACAAATAGGTGATTCACAGAATGTACAGAAATCAGGTGTGCCAACTTTGAACACTAACGTTAAAAAACCTATTTAGCGTTTTGACGGTGCATATACGTAATAAATTCACTGAAATAGTAAAAAAAGCCAGGGGCGTGTATAAGTCAATTACTATTTAGATTGGTTTCGACCCAGTAAACGCCCAAAATAACTGAATTGACAAAATGGGTAGTTGCAAAAAATGTAGATTTGTAGGCCCACGCAATCTACAAAAGACGAAAACAAAGAATTTGTAGGACGTGGTTCAAATCGGGTTTGAAGTTGGTGCTAATAGCTTTGTAGTGAAAATGAATAGAATGTGGTTTGAAAGCAACAAAAAAAATTGCAAGCGTAAAGTGACAAATGGCATGAAAACAATTTGAAATGCGAAAACAAAATATATAAAAAACAAATGGGAAAAACAAAGACAAAAAGTGGAAAATTAGCACATGCGTTACAATTTGATCACGCGAACATTTGGTACATAAACCCGTTTATACAAGGCAAAAAAGAAGCGTTCCTTCGTGGTTGGAATAATTTTTACGCCCTTCAAAAAAAGAGTACAATAGAACCTGGAGCATGGTGGAGCATACACGTATACGCGTGACACGATGCGAAAAGAACGAGGTGCATACATTCATTGTCACAGATGCGGCGACCGCCATCGGCGTAGCGCCAAAAACGCCTGCAACCCCCTGAGGGAAGGGGGTTCGAATTCGAAATTCGTGAACAGAGATCTGAACGAGCTCGGAACGATGGAAAAAAACGAAAGCTAAAGAAGAATAGCCGTCCCGGTAGGCAATGTTTGGCTGTCAACGCAGTTTGGTGGGCGCAGAGATATACGAAAAAGTGTAGGGAGCGCGCGCGCCTCTTCCGAGGACGCAGCGAGAGACAACGCGAAACAGAGAGAGTGTGTGTGCGCGCAAAGTGCACAAACATGTACGCACGAAAGTACTTTCTCGACTGGCGCGTCGCCAGAAATGATCAAAACAAGTATGACGGACGTATGCATGGGTGAATGAGGGGAGCACGGGAGCGACATGTACTTTGGTTTTCAATCTTGAATATCTCAACCTTTGGATTTTTTATTTTTTCGGATCTTTGTTACTGGCTTTAACGACATGTTTGCTACACATTTTAAAAACAAATTTTCTCTTAACGCTTTCAAAGTAAAAATATTCAACACTATAATTAAATCAAAGTGTCAAAATTTTGGTAAGCAGCTCACCCCTTTGAAAATTCATTCGCAACAAGTGCACCGACCGAACATTCGAACAATGTTTTGTTTGTCATTGTCGACGCAGTCTTCTTTCTGTGGCGTTCGTACCATTTGCGACGGATTGCACTTGCGTTCGTTTCGTCATTGCCTCTGGCTGTTTTGTTTTGCCACTGATAATAAAAATAAGGTCCACCTGGTGAAACATGCATACGTAATATAAATTTACTACGTATATTTGGGTTATATTTATGACAGTTCAATTAAACCTTCGTACCGTAAACAACTTTTTGATTGATTCCCCGGAACTTATAGAAAAAGTTGAAAAGACTATGCTATAAACACAATAAGTTCTGTCCCCGAACAGCCATCAGTTTCCCTCCCCATCAACAAGATCGTTTCGTTGACGATGTTGTTTTTGTCATTCCAGCTGGTGTGCCTCACTTGTGAGGGGGCGGTCGGTGCTTCGAAGTGCCGTCAACTGTTTCATGAAAAACACCGAAGAGGAGGGAAAAAGAAAAAAAAGAATGTTTCATGCTGTCGTTCCGTCCCGTTTTTCGCCAAAAATGCGTAAACAAGCCACGGGCAGCCACGAATTTCAGAAGCCCCTTTCCGCGATTACTGTGTTTTCGTGAGTGCACGACGCGCGCGCAAATGCAAAAGTCGCTTCGTCCTCGGAGCAGTGCATTGAAATATGTTTTTACTGACTTGGGTTCCCTTTTTTTCTTCACGTTCTCGACGTAAACAACTCCTTCAAGGCACGCCCGCCACATGCACATGAAGCAACGTCAGAGAACGAACAGGAAAAGCAACGCCAACAGTAACACACAAGCGTTCCTGGTGGCGTGGTGTGTTTCATGGACTTTAGCCTGGAGGGCAACAAAATGTGTCAGCCTTTATGCATCGAATTCATTGTCAGTTTAGGCGGTGGTGTGCAAAGTGGGAAGAATGAATAAAAAATATGTATGAAGGGGTCAAATGTGCATGGATGGCTGCGTATTATGGATATATACGTGGATCCAGTAGCCATTAGGAATTCATGTTAACGTGTATTTCCGTAAAACGAGGGGGAACACCGTTCCGAGAAGGGTGATAACAAGAAAAATGGCTGGAATAACAAACATATATGACAAGTACATACATACAACGGATATATTTTAGTTTCGTTAATGTAAATTGTAATAGTACTCTGAAAGTTGAAAGTACAAACCACTTTCAACTTTTTGACGCCAGAGTCATATTACAGTTATTAGCCATTACCAAAGATCATGTTCACAAGTCAATCTAAAACACTGGGGAAAACTAATCAAAACACGCCCGGATTACGTTCCTTAAGTACGCAGTTGGCAATCGTAGCAACTATTGCCCACTGTATCCAACAAATAACAAGATAACAATTGGTTTCAAGCTGTTAATTGTTATTCACCTCAACTAATCCAATTCAACAGGGATTAACACACTTTAAATCCCTTCACAAAAGTCTTGGCTTCTTGTATGTCTGCTTTATCTTTGTACTTTTTCCAAAAGTCGCAATTATTACTTTTTCTGTTTTCATTTTCCTATTACCTCGGAATCTGTAATGCGAAAACGAAAACATAAGAAACCAACGCGACTTTGCACCTGATCCCTTTAACAGACTATAAAAAAGTGAAATTCAAATTGACAAAAAGTTGTTTACACCGACTTGTGCCGACTTATGTCATAAGATTAATGAAAACAACTCTAACGCACTTTGAATTTGTCTTTATTATGTAAAGCGGAAAAACGGAAGTATAAAAGAAGCAAGAAGGGGTGGTAGTTCCGAAAAGCAGGGAGATTATCTCGAAAAGGAGGCTTAAAAGGGCAAATTGTGATTAATTTGTTTTGCATTTTGAATTTCCCATGACGACGGTCCATGGTCTATGATGTTATGTGAATAGGTGAGACGAGGAAAAACAAAAATTTTACGAGTCAAGAGTTTAAAGTTTGATTACACGTGATTTTCTTGACTTTAGTCAGTGTCATCACTGTGATACTTTATCAAACCTCAAAACACGCGTTCAGTTGATCAAAATAAAAATAACATCGAGGGTAGAGATAGATACCCGGTCGAAGTCAGTTCGATCCTTCATAAAAAGTGCGATCAGCAGGTCGGAGCGTTTTCCGTAATTGACGCGATCGCACCAACGTTTTATTAGCTTTGATGCAGTTTGGAGTGTACTTTTATTATTGGTGGAAGTGTTTTGACTCTGCGAAAGTCAGGGACGACCTTTGTTTCTCAATGTTAGTTACAGTAAACTACGGCTGAGATGTTTTTAGGGAAAAGGGACAAAGTGCACCGTGAAATAGCGGGTAAAAATGTGTAAATGTCTAGTTTGTTTGGGTTTTATCGACTTCCATGAAAGAAGTGATGGGAGTCTGACTGGAAAACAAGCTAAAAAAACACGTCTACCCAGTCTGGATACAAGCATCACAGCAAAAAAAAGACGGCGGCAGCTGGATTCGCGTCGATGTCGTGTTTTTTCGGGGGAGTAAGCGTCTGGGCACGGCTGTACTGAAAGTACAACAACTTTAGCTGGGATATTGGTGGCATTGGGGAGGGTTTTTATAGTTTGCGAATATAAATTGATTAGCAGGACATTCATGGAACATGTTTTGAACTTTGTGAAAGTGTATTCATCTAAAAAGCGTACAAAGTTTTGTAGAAGTTGCAGTTTAAGAGCCAAAAATCAATGTTTTCGAATCCTTCAAATACTTTCTAAAGCAATATGATGTCATTTGTGATCAAAAATGTGATGTGTTTCATATCAAATGTTATTAATAACGAGAAAATGTACCTCTATCTGCCCACAAAACTTGTACTTTCCAAATGATCCATTGTAAGAATGTTCCTGGTAAGTCGCCTTTTGTTTATCTCACGTTGTCTCTAATCTTTGAACAGCATCCTGACAAGTTGGCAAGCATACCAAATGCATTCATTCCGTGCTAGTATCCCTGCGTAGCCCGCGTGCGACCTGTTTCATTTGCACATAAAACAATCCCCCATTTTGCAAAACTCACGTAAGATTCACAAGTCAATGAGCAGTTTTCGAATTCATTGCAAGTGAATCATTGCATCCATCTATCGCAGTTGTTGCTTGCCCCTTTAAATCCCTCTTCGCAAACAAAACAATCAAAACGGTTTTATCCTTGCAACGGCGCATGGGCACAACCAGCGCACAGTGTCGAGAATCGTATATTTGCAGTGACGTCCTTCGTCAACGGAAGGGGAAAAAATCAAAACAACTCTGACTACGACGACGTTTAATCTTACCAGCAGCTGTACGAGAGAGGGGCGAGGGAAAACGGGGCAACGTTTTGGCAGCAACGACGACTGTTTCACGTTGTTTTCAACATTTTGAGGCGCTTCGGAATGGATGGTCGAAGCGACGAAAAAGTGTCCTTTGGATAGAATCTACAATAGCCAGGACCACAGCAGCCTGAAGGAGAAGGCCGCCGTCACCGCCAAAAATGTGGTAAACAACTTTTTTTGTTTGAAAAGAAAACGCGGCGAAAACAAGAGAGACCAAACTACTTTTGACATTGTCATATTTCAAAAAAAGAGAGAGGGAAACTAAAGTGTTTACATACCAGTTTTATTCAATGGTATCATTGGGGTCAGCGAGATGAGGAGGAATCAAAGGGAACTACGCCGATCCGGGCGAGGAATTCATTTCGGGACAAGATGCAGCCATCCCAGAGGAAGACGCGCTTATCGTACTCGGTCATTTTGCACTTCGGAAGGACGCTGGCGTTGGAAATGATTTTGACGACCGAGGTAACGTTCTTGATTACGGTCGGTGGACTGTTGCCACGAAGTCGGCCAAGTTGGATCGTCATGGGACGGGTAATGCGGGAGAGTTCGGTTTTGACGGTCTGGAAGTTTTTTGATATTACAGTAATTCATCATTTAACCTACCGAGTATTTCGGCTCGCTCAAAACCTTATCAATAGCGAGAACCTGATTCGACGACAGTGTCACCATCTCACTATTGATGTAGAATGTATCCGTAATAGTCAAATGGGTGCACGATTCTGGGAGAGCATTGACGATATTCACGATGGCCGACAAGTGCAATGCTTCGAAAGTGACTTTACGAAGTTTGGAGAATGTGCGCAGCAACATCAGACTTGCTTCAAATGAGTGATGCTGAAAACTTTTTTTAAAACTGACTTCACGTAACAGAAAATACTACCCTTGAAACCACGCTCGGTACGTGCAATTCAGTCAGATTCTCCAGATGCCCAGCCATCGCCGGTAGAAGCTGCGTTTCGACATTGCTGGCAATCGGCATGAATGATCGAAGCGGGCTTATATCAACTGAAGTCAATGTTGGGCTCAGTTTATCGAGAAGTTCGGGGAGTTTTTCGGCATTCTGAAAGGCAAGACCCAGACGCATCTGCCAAAGAGGCGCAGCAACTGTTGATGGTTCAGGGAGAAGGAAGTCTTGACGGAATTCTCGCACATGGAGGACGCGCAGTTTGGGGAGGGCAAACAGTTCGCTGAGGGTGTACTTTATGCTGAAATTGGTATACTTGAAAGTGTAACACAACCGTAACGCAAGATATAACACACATCAAAAACGTAACACTATTCGTAACACAGGTCACAACAGTTGTAACAAAAGCATAAAATGTAGGACAAACCTTAAATTATCAGTAATGTTACAAATTTTCAACAGTTCGAGCTCCGGCAAATGTGGAAAGAAACCATGTTGAGGCGGAATCCGATTGCATTGACTCGAAATCGAGTATTGATTGGATTCGATCAACAATGACTTGGTTAGAGGCATGACTTTTGCGAGGGAAAATATATTAGTCGCCTTAAAAGTACCCAGATTGGTACAGTTTGTTCTGATTGTGTAAGTGTGTGGAATCACCTAAACGTATTGTTAACTGACGCTCGAACAGTGGCAAAACCCACAGTAACTCGGTCCTGGTTCTCGACAGGACTTCGCGTAACGTACAAAGATTTCACATCCCTCCAAACGCCATACCGCTTCAAAAAATATGAATTAGCCGCCGCAAAGTTGAGTCGCGTTTTGGCATTGCAGTATAGAAATATTTCGTCAAAGATTTCGGTCGGGAATTGCAAGCCGTCCGGGAGCTGAAACATCTGTGATAAATTTGTTGTATTCAAAAAGGTGGAAATACTTTTGGTCCGTTATGTTTATTCCTGATGCTGACTTGTTTGTTTAAATCTTCAATCGTTTCGTCCTTTTCTTGAAGGTCTTTCTGTAGTTGTTCAACACGTGTTATCAGTTCCTGTATTTGGCGGTTTCGATGGCGCATTTCGGAACGGTTTTCATTGAGGGCAGCCAATAAGTTGTTTATGGCATTATTGCTTGGTGGTGTCGGTTCCGCCATGACAGATTCAGGTTGGGGCTGCGAGTCAGGTGGCGCGGTGGTCGGTTGATCAGCATTGTTAGTGTTGTCATCACTGACGCCGGCCGGATTGGAAGGAGTTTCAGCACTTCCACTGGCTGAAGAGGATCCTTCCTCGGCACTCATGGCGTCGGGGGTCAGTATAAAGTAAATGAGAAAGATGGATCCTCTTGAAATCGACGGTTTTTTCAAATTTGCATTTTATTAAAAATTAATAGAGAACTTTGATTACTGTACTTTTACCAGGTGTTTTGGGATTGAGTTTGCGCCTATTTTGTATTCTGCTTTATTAAATTATTAAAAACATCAAAGAATTCAACTCTCATTGATCAGTCTTTGACTTGCTGACGCAATAGTTCGGATCATAGTCACCAACGATGATGTTCAGATGGCTTGGAGGAATGCGCTCCGAGTGTTTGAAAACGGTTTTCTTGATACCACCATTAGAGACGGTAGAAAGCGGCGCGGCATTGGTGAAGCTGTTGTAGACTTCAGGAGCTTCGACAGTCAGCCTCCAAACAGCCGGGAATTTCACATCATCAAAGCAAGGCACAACTCGACGGGCATGATTTGGCACAAATTGGGCCAAAGCAAAATGACTAAAAACACTCTGTATAAAGATTACTCTCGATTGATACCTATTCCTTACTGTAATTCTCCGAGGTTACTGTACGTGGCGCGGTAGATACCTTTCTGGTCAAGTCGGAGGACAAAACGGTAGTCAATCTTAAATTTATGTAAACTTTTTAAAATTATCAATTGATAACCATACCTCAAGAATAATGAGTTCACCTGTATGAAGCATGTAAGGTGCTTCAATACGGATAGTTCCATTTTCGATATGCGGGGTAATGAAGGCGAATTCACGACCTACGAACAAAACAGTAACGTCATATAGTTCTTCGCCATGAAGAAGAATGGTCGACGTCGGCTTGACTACGATAATATCGATTTTAACTTTGCCAGATTCCAGGGTAGTCTCGTTACCAATATCGGCACCAACTGGTGGTAGGTTCACCGTAATGCTGAGGTCGTAAACGCTTGGTTTGAGGTTATCCGGAAGTACAACTTCAGTGGACAAGGCGCCGCCAATAAGCGCAAAAAGGACGTAAACAACCGGAGCATTCATTTTGAATGACTTCTGATACTTTGAAAAGGGAGAAAAAGGGTCTTAAATACGGAGGGATCCATTTCAGATGCCGACATTTCATACAATTAGTGAATCAATGTTATTTGAAGTCTTTTCCCGAATATTTCTCATTTGAGAATTTTTATGCATCATACATTGGCGTTCGCACATTCATATGATGCTGTTTTGGTTAATGACCAACAGCATAACAATCAGTCATGATTTAGCATTCAAGTTATAGTTTTGGGCTGTACAGTTCAACGTCGAGGTCATGAGAACAGATATTTTATTTGTGTTTTGGTTCTTATGGAAAACAATACTAAAATTATTTAAGATCTGGTTAATTCAACGGTCGGCATTTCAACACATTTTTCATTTAATGTCGTGCACCAAAACACAACTTTATGGTTTCGATTCCGTCCTTGGGCTTCAAGTTGGATTTGATTTGCTACATGTTGTTTTGCTAATGCTTTTATTTCAATTATTTACTTTGATAATTTTAATGTCTGCTTAGATGACGTCAAACTACTGATAACTTGATTTATTGATCAGGTGTAGTACATATATGATAGTGTCAAAAAAGGCCAAAATCAGCTTTCTTCAAACTTCACTTTTCTGCTCTTCTTTGCAGTGGCTAGCTTTGTAGTCGCCGACGATGATGTTGAGATGTGACGGCGGCAACGGCTTCGAACTTTCAAAGATACTCGTCATGATACCGTTTTCACGAGTTTTGCTGATTGCTGCAGTGTTGAAGAAGCTGTCATACACATCGGGGACGGTGACTTTCAAGTTCCATGTCGCTGGAAACTGTTCATCATCAAAGCATGGCACGAATCGACGGGCGTAATTCGGGACGAGTTGGACGAGAGCGTAGTGGCTAAAATGATGTTTCAAACTAGCAATTTTCGATGCTTTACTTACTGAATTTCACCAAAGTTGGAAAAAGTTGCACGGTAAAGACCTTTCTGTTCAAGTCCAAGGGGGTAACGGTGTTTGAACTGTAATTTTTGCTCTTTTAGCACGAAACAATCATCAAAAATGTTCACCATACCGCGATCCTGAACTTCTCACCAGTACGCAGCAAGTATGGCGTTTTAATCTCGAGAAGGTTGCTGTCTTTGTGATGCACTGCATTTAAGAATGTGTAGACGCCATTACTATGAAAGCATGTGGACTCGATGTCAAGATTCTCAGCGTGAAGAAAGATACGCCGAGTCGGGGCCGTCGCTTCGGCAGTGATGTCAACCTCGGCATCACACATGGTCACCTCATTGCCATTGTCTTCACCGACCAAGGGAAGGTTCACATCAAGGGTAAGGTTGTAGGTGATCGGATGGATATCGGATAGTGGATTCCATTCGGACAGGGCACAGCCAAAAAGCGCGAACAGGAAAACAACAGTAGAAGTTCTCATTTTGAATGAGTTTCAACTTTCAAAGTTGAAAACACCCCCTTAAATATGTGTATTGACTAGAATCACGAGTGAACCATGCTGAAAGTTTCACAGACACTTGGAATAGTTCAAAACTGCAGGTTGCATCATTGTTCAAGAATTTGAAGACACGTCATTATTGTTATTGTTTTAGTAATGCGATTCGTTGGTTAATGTCAAAGATCCTTAAGTTTGTGATTATGAAACCTTTTTTCATGCAAATAGTTTATGTTCGTTATTCTTATTGTCATTAAAGCGACTTTGTGCAAATTTCAAGACCTTCAATGGTAACAGTGGAAGAAAAACTGACGGCTTTGTAACCAACTTCCGGGTTGTCAATACGATGATCGAACGTCGTAAAATATTTACGGTTGACATACATTTCGATGCCACAAGCCTTATTGGTCAAGTCTATCGCAAAATCTTGCGCTTTCGAAAACGGCATTCCACCAGCAAATTCTTCTCCTCCCCAGACATTGGAACTTGTTTCGGAATTTCGGGCTACATATCCGTCGTCGAGATGCGCAATTATTTGGAATGCACGCAACCCTTTGGCGTCTAGCAAATTGATTTCAAAAGCATCGACCTTTGTGTAACCATCAATAATAATACGTTCATTTCGCTTCCAGTGCCCGCCGGGCAAGTCAATTTTACTAGCGTTTTTAAATGACATGTGATCATGGCCTCCAATCCGAAGTTCGGTAACTTTGGCGTTGCCTTGAATACTGACTGTGTCAATGATATGAAGCGGCTTCGAATAAGTAAAAGGGGAGCTTACAATTCCATTAATAATTACTTCGAAACAATCGTGTAAAGCACGAATGACGACTTCGAATTCTTCATCATAACGAAGGGATATGCTTTTCGTTCTTTCCGGCTCCCATTTGCCGTCTTTAATCGAAGTGAAACCAACAGTTTCGTTAGCCATCCTGATACTTATGTGGAACACAGTTTCACCGACTTCTAGATCGTATACCGGTGTCTTCGACAAAAGGCTGATTGAAAGGGATTCTGTATTTTCAGGAATTATACCTCTGACGGTAATTGCTTGGCCAATAATGAATTCCTCTCTTAAGCGGTAGACATATGGAAATACATTGGTTTTTGCTACATACGTTCTAAAAGGAAGCAATTACAATATTTTGTTTAAAAAGATAAGTCAAACATTTGTTTACCTTTGTGGCACAAATGGCGTGAATTCATCACGAACATAGGTAAAACCGAGACGACCGTATGTGTAAGCGGCTCCAGGACACGCAGTGGTTTTGATCAGAGGGTAATCACCTTCTAAAACTGCAGTATTTACTAATGAAGCAAACATGTTACCTACCGTTTCCTGCAACCGGCGAAATGGCAACCAATTGCAGCGCACCAATGACCAGAATCGGCGCGAGGAACTTGTTCATCGCGGTAGATGTTGGAAACATTAAGCATACCAAAATGGCTTTTAAGGAAGCAGCAGAATCAAAACAAGAAGCCACGTTTCAACGTTAAAGCATTATCGTAAAAATTAATTGATTATTATATAAAAATTTATTTGACTTCATTTGTTATTTATCAAAATGTTTACGTTATAATGTGTCTATTTGTGAACATCCCAAAAATTGTGGCCAAGTACTTTTGGTCTTTAGATTATTTTTATAACAAACATCCAACGAAACGTGTGGCTCAGCTTGTTTATTATTATCCGTGGTAAAATACAAAAAATCAAAACATTTGGTGTCACAAATACATTTATGCAATGAATTCATTTATTCTCGTTCTCAAATACGCAAGTTTGTGCAAATTTCCAAGTCATGAATCTCAAAGTCGGTAAAACTGACGGCCTTGTAATCATACTCCGGATTGTCAATGCCATGCGCAATCGTGGATGAATATTCACGGTTAACATATATGACGATGCCGTGAGCCATGTTGGCCATGTTGAGCGTCACCTCGGCATCTTGCATTTCAGCACTCGATTTGTGGTAAATTGAGTAAGTTCCGTTGGTATGCAAAAGGTTAATGGAAACTGTTTCTTTTTTTGGGACACCGGTAATTACTAGACGTTCGTTTCGCTTCCAATGTCCACCAGGAAAGTCAACCTTTTTCACGTTGTTGAATGATCGACCCCCAATTCGAAAGTCGGTAATGAAGGCGTTACCGTGAACATTGACTGTGTCAACGATTTCAAGCGGATGCTTAGGCTTGTAATCGTGGATCTTCTTTCCATTAACTCTTACTTCCAATCGATTATAAAAAGCGCGAATAGTGACGTCAAACTCTTCATCATAACGAAGAGAAGTGTTTGTTGTTACTTCTGGGTCCCATTTTCCATCAATTATTCTATCAAACATAACATGACCACTTTTTATAAAAATGCCCATGTTTAAGATAGTTGCCCCAGTATTCAATTTCCAAATTGGCGTTTTAGCCAAAAGGTTGATGGAAATCCATTCGGTATTATTTGGAATCAAACCCCGGACGTAAAGTGTCTGACCAATGGTAAACTGTTCTCGTAAACGGTAGATATACGCATAAAAATTATGACTTGCCAACCATGTCCTAAACCGTGTTTTTTAATTTCAAGTTTAAGGAAATACAATAAGTTTACTTTTGGGGTAAATAGGGGATAAACTCATCATCGTAGTAACTAAAACCGTGATATCCGTAGGTGTAAGCCGCTCCGGAACAAGCATGGGCTTTGATTAGTGGAATTTCATTGTCTATAAACTTTCAGGATTTAACCAGTTATCAAACTTATCACTTACCACCACCTGCAACCGACAAAAATTGAGTAAACTGCAAAACAGTAACCACCAGAATCGGCACGATGAACTTATTCATCGCGGTAATTATTGGAACGGCGATAAGACATTGTTGTTTCCAAAACGCCTTTTAAGGAAACTGCAAAGCCAGAAATCAAGCCATTTATCAATTTCAAAGCCATTATCATTAAAATTAATTGGCTAGGAATAAAAACTTATTGCATTGAATATAGTAATATTTTCACATTTTTATGTGTCTCGTAATGTTATTTTGTGATAAATGGCAATGAAGAAGGCCTGATACTTACCGTAAACATGACAACACAAAAATAGAAAAAAAATAATACAGTGTTCACATGTTTCTGGCAAGCAACAAGCATTTGTCTCGTTTTAAATGAGTTTTAGTATTGATTGATTGATTTATTCACGCCACCGTATGACGCTGACATACACACACATAACACACAAACAGTACGAAAAAAGTTAAAGGTAAATGCTAAGATATTGTAAAATTACTTTTATGTGTTCCGATTCGCAAATTTTACGTTGTAAATTCGTTTTCATGGAAAAGGATTATTAGTTTTCATTATCTCAGCGGTACAAACGTGATTTTGTGCAAATTTCAACACCTTCAATACTAACGCTGCCATCGAAACCTAAGGCTTTGTAGCCAAATTCTGGGTAACTAATACGGTGTTTAAACGTTGTAAAATATGCACGGTTGATGTAAATTTCGATGCCATGATTTCGATTAGTTAGTTCCAGCACAAAACGTTTATTTGGTAGAAACGGCTTACCATCATCAATTTGTTGTTGTCCAAAAGGCTCGGAATTTGTGATTACTACTCCAGGCTCAAAAAACGGGCGCATGTGGAATGCGCGCAGTCCTTTGGCGTCAAGCAAGTTGATTTGAAATTTGTCAGCGACCGCAAAACCCTCAATAATAATACGCTCATTTTGCTTCAGATATCCGCCAGGAAAATTAATTCTACTGATGTTTTTAAAATACCGGCCACCAATCCGAAGTTCAGTAATGATAGCGCTGTATTGAACATTGACCGAATCAATAATTTCGAGCGGCATCCGATACGGAAAATTTGCGAAATAATCTCCATTGATCAATATTTCAAATCCATCGGTTAAGGCACGAATAACGACTTCAAATTCTTCATTATAACGAAGGGATAAGTCTCTCTTTTCTTCCGGCTCCCATTTGCCGTCTTTTATCCAAGTAAAAACGCATTCTTTGCGTCCAATTCTTATACTCATGTGAAACGGAGTTGCTCCGACTTCCATATCATCTACTGGGGTTTTTGACAGCAGATTGATTGCGGCAGCTTCGCTAGTATTGGGAATTTTACCTCTGATTGTAATTGCCTGTCCAATGGTTAACTTTTCCCTCAACCGGTAGACATACGGATATTCGTTAATCTTGGCTACGTATGATCTAAAACAATTAGTGTTACAGGAGTCATTAAACGTTAAGTGGTAAGTTTGTTTACCTTTTTGGCACAACTGGCAAGAATTGACCCTGGACATATTTAAAACCACTATATCCAAAAGTGTAAGCTGCTCTAGGACACGCAGTGGTTTTGATTAGAGGATACTCACTTTCTAAAGCTACAATATTCACTAATGATGGAAACATGTCACTTACCATTACATGGATGTGACAAAATCACAGTTAATTGCAGTACAATGACGATCAAAATCGGCGCGATGAACGTATTCATCGCAAAAGATTTTGGAAACACCGATGAGACGTTGCCAAATGGCTTTTATGGAATTTGGCAATCCACAAACACATATCATAAATATTCATTGGGTAGGCTGTAAAATTTTATTGCATTATGTTTGTTATTTTTGATAAATATTTGCATATGAATGTATCTAATGTGTTGCGAATGGCTTTTACGGAAGACACAAAGCCAAAACATCAATCAAAGCCCGCATCACCTTCACTGCCAGAAATTTGAGACACTGCATTAATTAATTTAATATTCAAAAAATCAATTTTTTATGTTGGTTTTTAGAATTTTTTCTGTAATTTTTGATTGTGAAGCCAATTTATGTACATGCAAATAGTTTAGTCTCATTATTCAATTGACGCGATTTTATGTATTGTTACAAAACCGACAGCCTTGTTACTATTGTTAGGGTTAAAATGCAGACTTAACACAATAATAGTTTGTACTATGTTTACGACTGTTGACAAACTAGTTAATTACGAACGACTGTTTTAAAGAATCGTAAATGGACTTTTATGGATGCTGAAAAACCGAAATGGCTTGCCATTAAGTTTAAAAAAACTAATTTGGCAGGATTTTATTTGTCCATTTAGTTGTTCACGTTTAAGTGACTATCTGCAAAAGAATGTAACAGTATTCAACAAAAAAAACTGTACCGTATCCTATGAGGTGTTTCGGTGTACTGTGGTTTCGATCAAATGATAGGTTTCGCTAAAAAGATGTTTCTGAGTTCGATGAACGATCCTACAATACATTCGAACGGCGCCATAACGCAAAATCAGCGACATGATTTTACGGTGACAAACAAATGTACCAGCTTGTTGATTAGTTTAAGGTATATTTGAACCGTGTTGTTCATTTTTTATTTGAAGCCATTACAATTTCATTTCACACAACCTTCACCGACAGTTAAAACAAGTCCCGACACACAGCATCTCCCTCTGTAACATCTTCGATAAAGTCACAGAAATCGCCGACTTTGGTGTAGAGGGCTCGGTCGTCACGATATTCCTCTCCGTTGATCTTGACGACATCAGTAGCGCCTTTAGCTACAACGCCAAGTTGATAAAAGTGAGATTTATGCACGGCATACATGGGTCCACCACTATCACCGCCCATTGTGCCGCGTTCAAGGCCACCGGCGCAGAATGAATGTTCTTTTGTTTCTCTAAAATAAGCAACATTATCGGTGAAGAACCCACGTTGGGAAAAGCATACCTGCATTCACTCATTTTAACAATAGGGATTGTGTCGACGACGTACTTTTCCATTTTAACGTACGAATTGGGTCCAGTTGAATGGTTTCCAAACCCGGTGATAATGAGGTCCTTTCCGACTTTGGGCTCGATGTCCGCGGAAAGACAGACCGGGCGCGCGTTTCTGTTAAACTTGATCTTGTGCTTCAACTTGAGAATCAGAATGTCCTCATATTCTTCAATGTCAGAATCCTCCGTGACAAACACTTCTTCAATGGCATCATGGATGCTTCTTTTAGAATCAACACTACCGTAACCGACGTCGAAATTTTGAAGGTACAACTTTTCAGCTTCCTTCAAACTCTTTCCACTGTTTACCCACATCTTTAGTACTCCAAAGTAGCAATGAGCAGCTGATAGGATGTATCGTGAGCCGATGATGGATGCCGTACAGAAGCTCATTCCTTGTTGCTTGAAGCGGATGTGGGCCGTGAATGGGAAGATGTGTGCGTTAGGGACTTCGCCGTTGAGGACTTTGAAATGCTGAAAATTCTTCTATACTTTTGGCTATCACAGCTCAAAACTCACAGTCGGCGAATCATGCGGATCCAAATCGTGATATTTCTTGAGAGCCCCAGGCGAGTTGCCACAAGGAAGCTTGCATGCAACAATCGTAATCACGCAGGCTAAAGCTGAGATTTGCAGGAAGCGGAACATCCTTAGACACCGCTTACAGTGAAGTGACACCTCCACTGCAGAATTAACTTATATAGCTTCAATAACAGGACATAAAACGTTGTAACAACATAGCAGTTAAAACGAGAAGCCGAAGCGTGTCATTACGACTCGGCTTTGTCATAAAAGTTGTCTTTTTACGACTCTTTGTAAACGTCTAGCTTGTTTAACAAGTTCATTAACACGTTTATTACGTGCTAAACGCACTGTTCTTAAAACAATGGCCGTACAAGCCCACCATTTGGCCACTTGGTTGTTTTAGCCAAACTGTACTTTGCATAGTTCAAATTCCGAAGGACAGAATCTTGCTATGTCGATCAACTTTTTCCAACTATCTAAAAAATCAAACGTGTCATAAACAGCACAAATGCTACAGGAATAAAAATAACATGACAAGGACATTTACTCCGATTGATAAAAAGCAATTTTTTATTACGTCTGATTTGTTCTAATTCACTGTTACTGTAGTGTATATTTAAAAACACAAAAAATAATATGCTCAGTTTTATTAACGATTACACATGTCTCCCAATCTACACAAAAAGTTAATCCAATTTACGACATTCGACATCGCCTCCTGTAGCGTCCTTGATAAAGTCGCAGAAGTTGCCGACTTGAGTATACAGAGCGCGATCATCACGGTATTCTTTTCCGTCGACTAAGACCGTTTTGGTATCTCCAGCAGCAACGACGCCAAGCTGGTAGAAGTGCCCTTTGTAAGGGGTGTACATGGGTCCGCCACTGTCACCTCGCATGGTGCCCTTTTCGATGCCACCGGCACAGAAGGCGTTTTTACGTTCTTCGCTGAAACGCTTAGGATGCTTATCAATGATCCATAAGCTCAAACACATACTCGCATTCACTTTGTGTGACCACCGGAATCGTATCAATGACGTACTGTTCCATTTTTTCGTAAGTATTGGCCCCAGTTGAGTGGTTTCCATATCCAGTGATGATAAGCTCCTGTCCGACTTTGGGCTTGATGTCAGCCGACAGACAAACCGGACGGGCGTTTGAATCGAACTTGATTTCGTCTTTCAATTTGAGGATCATGATGTCTTCGTATTTATCAATGGTCGACCCCGGCGGGAGCAAGATGGCCTCGATGTCAGAGAACTTGCCCTTTAACGAATCCACGGCACCGTAACCAACGTTGACAGCTTCAAGGAACTTTTGTTTTGCAAATGCTTCGGTTATTCCCTGCGATAACACCGTTCTGATACTGTTATAGTAGCAGTGTGCCGCTGTCAAGATGTACCGGGATCCGATGATTGATGCCGTACAAATGCTGTATTTGCCTCTCGATTGAACGCTGGCCGTGAATGGGAAAATGTGCGAATCGGCTACTTTGCCATTGAGAACTTTGAAGTGCTGAAAAGTACTGTCATTAACAGCAATAGAGGAAGTTGTAATATTCCCACCAATGGCGAATCAAATGGATCCAAGGCGTGATACTTCTTGAGAGCTGCAGGCGCACTGCCACACAGCCCTGCGATCCGGGTGATCAGACAGGCTAGAGCTACAAATTGGAGAAGGCTAGACATCTTTGGACTTTGTTTCGAGTGAAATGACTTCTTCATGGCACACTCAGCTAATATAGTGCCAGAAAAAGGCGGGGCTAATTTGACAAATTGCTCAAACCAACGTCAAATGAAGAAACAAAGTTTTATGGTGATTCTATTTGTCTGTACAACTTGACGCCACGTATTTACAACTTGAGATCTTTTCCGTAATCGCACGTAGTGTTTTGACAACAAACAAAGGTTAAAACAAACATTTATTCATAAAAAAACCAAAAATAACCCGGTAGTGGCCAGTTTCATCAGTACATTTGATTGTTATGCACAGAAAACTTTTTCCATCTGCATGAAAGTAGCTTTAACTTCCCTCTCTCCTAGCCAAAAGCGCATCCTGAATCTGCGCCCTGTAGGAATCATCCTCACTATGCTGTGTCTGTTCACAACCCTCGGCATCGACACCGTAAACCTTGACACCATCATCGTTGACAAACGTCTTCTGTGTCGTCGTTTGCTGTTTTTCGTCAAGTGCCAGCTTTCGTTTCTTCATGTATTCTCGTCTAATAGAGATGTCATTTGGAACATCATCAGCAGCTTTTTTCGATAGCTTTCTTCGAGCCGAGGCGGATTTTGACTGAAATTTCAAATTGCACCCTTGAAAAAAACCAAAATCTTACCTTGGGTTTAGCTTTGTCTTTTGCCTTTTTCAAGGCATTCTTCGATTTCGACTTTTTAGAGCTCCTCGGTTTGACTGTATTTTTCCGAGCGCTGGTAAAGACTGCCGTTTTGAGGGGTGAAGTGGGCCGAGTTATTGCGATAACTTTTGGCTTGGGTTTACTGGCATTTTTGGCACTTGTCGGAATAGCGGTTTTGGTGGATTCATTGGCTTCGGGATTGAAGATAAGTTGAGAGACAATCTGGGTTCGTGGGGATGTTACTCTTCTTTGGATGCTTTGGTTCGGTGGGGGTGGTCGGAGGGCGAGATTCTGAAAAGTTGTGATTTCATTGGCAGTGTGGAGTTGCGTGGTGCTTACCTCTAACACGTTTTCTAGCTCCTCATCCTCTGAATGATGCTCGTCCTCGTGCTTTTTAGCCTTTCTGCACTTTTTGTAGTAGACGAAGACGACCCCGGCGCCAGAGAATGTCAATCTGAACATTTTCATCTCTATAAAAGTCAACGATATTGAAAAAACCTACATAAAACACTCCAAAACCAGTAAAGTTGCCAACCATTCCGTACTTAACGGAATTTCTCTTCTTTTTGACGGTTTCGATGTCGATTCAGTTTCAGTTAAATCATCTTCATAATACATCGAACTACTAGACTCAAGCTTCGCCGTTGTTGTTGTGTGTTCAATACCCGGATCTCGTGTAAACACTTTTTTGAAATACGTATCACCCTCTGGCACGCTCGGCATAAACAAGACCACTTTATGTTGTGAATTAAGCTTCAATCTGAGGGGACAGGCACCTATTCGTTGGAAATGCAGCTTACAAATGACGAACTTTCCTTGATTCGACGCACACTGCTTGCTCTCAATATCGATCTTTCTTCGATACATTGGATTCACTGAATGGTCATCAAGGTACATCGTTCTATCTTCTATTGTAAAGAAAAGGGCGCTCAAGTTTTTTTGTATTGACCGCATATCGTCCCATTGAAACTTCTCGTCGCGACCATATTTGAAGTCGGTAAATTGCATCTGTATTTGGTTATGGGAGTAACGATAGAGGCGGATGCTGCAAAGTTGACTCTTTAAAGATCGTTAAAGTGTTATTTTTAAATACAAACCCATAATCGGCACAATCTTCGTCCATGTCTGCCCAAAAAGTGAAATGAAGAGACCTCGCCCTGTCATCAGAACTTCGCTCATGTCCAATGTATAAAGATACACCGTATTCTTGGGGTATTAATACTGTCGAATTGGTGGGTAGAATCTCGATAACACCTTTCAAGTTTGACGGAATTTCATCAGGATCATTCAGCGCTATGAGGCCAGTTTTATAATCGATAATTGCATTTTCAGCGAGGACAAAACTCGCAATTAGACATAGGATCCCAAACATTGAGGCGTTCACAGTGAAAGTTCAAGTTATTTTGCGTTTTATTGAATAAAAAATGCTAATTTTTTTATTTAAAGCTATTTCGACTTCTGATAAGGATTGACATTTTGTTTTAAAATTGTCAATCTTGTCCTATAACCAATCTTTCCCCTCAAAAGCATACCCTTGAATGACTCAGAATACCCATTAGCATGTTTTTGCTTGTTTTGGCCTCGATTGCACGCATCACTAACCAAAATTCTCTCCATTTAAAAACACGAAAAGACCGCTCCAGTTGGTCTTGGTCGCAACCACCAACGGCGCATAAGTGCCATTTGTCTTCAGTCTAGTTGTCACGATGCCGAAAAATGCTATTTCCGCGTCGAAAAAAGTGGATAAATCTGCTGTTACGTTGTTTCCACGGCCGCCATCGCCGAAATCTAATAGATCCAAGTCGAAACTTCGGAAGAAGTCATCATCCAGTGATCGTTCGGGGAAAACACCAAGTACGACACGATCAAAATCGGTCACACCGGCATCTGGCAAGAAAGACAGTATTCCTGGAATGATGGCTTCAAAGACGCCGCAAATGAGGAAAGTTAGCGATACATTGGCACCGCCTGGCGTGTTCCATAGTCTGGGCGGCTTTTCAAAGGTTTCCACACCGGCGACGCCTTCAGATGATGGGTCTATAATGGCTTCGGAGGTGGAAGAACATGAAACGTCCCAAATGTGGATTCTGCGGCATTTGAGATTGCATTTGGAGGATGTTAATGATAGTGTTTTGGCTAATTTTGTGTTGCAACAGGTTTGTTTTCAAGATTTACTGTCATTGAAGTTAAATTTTTGCCTTTTTAAGGATATCACACCCTTTATCAACTTCATGATGGATTTTCGAAACGAAAAGAAATGTCTTTTCATCATAGTAAGTCGTTATGAAGCCCGCCCAGTGGCCACGCCAACCATTGTCATCGATGAACCGGCACCCCCGCCGCCAGTGGTCAAAGAAGAGCCAAAGCCTGTAAAGATATCGATAACCAAGTCGGCTGGCGGATCAGGGAAGAAAATGATAAAGTTAAAAGCGAAATCAAAGAAACAAAAAGCGGCAAAAAAGGCGGAGGAGACAAAAATTGCCGACCAGGAACGCGAATCGACGTCACGCCAACAAATAATCGACGAAATTGTGGAACATGAAAGGTTAGCTGTACCATCACAAGAAGGCACCGTCCAATTACGATGGTCCGATGCGCGGGCCATTCCTGAGGATTCGGAATACGTTTTTGTCGTTTCGCGCATGAAGGAACGGCGGTCAGAGAGAAGTGAACTTGATCAGCAGTATTTTACTGGGTATATTAAGAATTCACAGGCTTTTAAGAGAGTTAATGAAATTGGTGAGTTAAAAATATACTATTTTTTTTGTTGCATGTTTTTTACATTTGCACCCAAATTTATGAACGCAATGATACCATTCGCACATAAAAACAACAAACGCAATTGTGACATTTGCACGTCAAATTCCACGAATTGTAATGCAACATTTGCACATATTGAAAATTCATTTTTTTATTCGTCCACTTTTGAAACTCAAAACCGGCAAAAAAGTGTTGTAATGACAAGTAGATAAGCAAGAACTTTTTTAGCCCACCAAATCTTCGTAGCAAAAATGAACTTCGAACGCGAAATTGACTTACTTCTGTACGCCGTCGCTGCGATGAGCAACAATATTCCAGGCCGAGAAAAGTGGCAAAACCCCGACGAAAACTTTGAGAATTTCATTTGTGATGCCCTCGGGCATGCTTTCTGGCAACCCACCACTAGTACGGGACGAAATGATTCGATAATTTCCCTCGGCGATCAACGATCGGCGGTTGAAAGCGTCGAAAGTTTGCTTCGGCCACGAATTCAGGCTTTTGTCAAGGATCCGGTAAGTTTGAACTGTATAAAAGTGCCAAAATAGATTATAATTAGCGAATGGCTTTTATCACAGTGATCATAATCAATGAATAAGTAAAAATCCAAAACAAAGTACAGCTCATTTCTTCTTCTTAGGCCGATCAGGATCTGATGGATCCTGTTGGGTCGGATCGAGCTTGAAGCTTGCTCGGTTTTGCTTCTTCTTCTCTTTTTGGGTCTCCTTTTCCTTGGCCTTGGCGGCGTCTTTTTCCTCCTCCGGCTCTTGGGTACATTCGACGGTTTTATTTGGAGCTGGCGATCTTGCTGGCGTCCCGCCGCCCTTCTCAGCCGCCGAGGATTGGGCGCCGGATTTGCCTGGCGTCGGAGGTTCTGGGACGGGTGAGCCTTCAAGCTTGGCTGTGTCTTTATTGGTTTGGCCATCTTGTTCTTTCGTTTTTTCACAGCCTGTCTTTTCTGAATTATCTTTCTTGCGCTTTTTCTTTTCAGATTTTTTTGACTGAAATATCGATTTTTAACAAATTTTGACATTACAATTATTGATTTTTTACCTTTTGCGTTCCTGGTTCCGCTTCCTCTTTCTCGTCTTTCTTCTTCTTCCCCGTCGGTTCTTTGCTTGGCGCCTTATCACCCTTTTTATCTGCAACCGTATGCCAATTACAGTAACCCAAATACCCTAAACCCACCTCCTTTGGCATCCATCTCTGTAGGCATGCGCATTTCGCTCTCCTCATACGGTACATGGATGGATAATCGTACCGAGTGTTCGACCTTGTACGGCTTGTTGCCCTCTGAACCCGCTTAATTTTTACAATTGGTAAATCAAATCTAACCGATCGAAACTCACGTGGACCGCCTTTCGCGGCATTGGCAGGATCCGTCGGCGCCGCACTGTTCGAAGCGCCATTAGGCGTGCTTTCGCCTTCGCGATTCTTGCGCTTGCCGCCGCATCCGACCAGTATTGCCATCATGAGTGTCAGAAGCATGCCACCATAGGCGACATAATAAAATGTTAGCGCAATCTGTAGCATGTTGCCTCGTCGTGCCCGTAGGGCGTTCGGACGACACTGACAACAATCGCGTTGTCAGAGGCCCTGTGCGAATGCTTCCTGGGCCCTGCAGGGATTGGCCGTCTGAAGGTCGGGGAAAGATGGGCATTTGGGGACGGGGATCTTGATGGTGGGGGAAGGATTTGCATTTTGGGGTTTTAAAAAAGTTGGAAAAAGTTGTTTTTGGCGTTTCAAAGGTGCAAAAAGCTTCAATGTTTAGAACTTTTTACACAATTTTCCACAAAAGTTCAAATCACAGTACCCCTTTTTTCAGACAAAACCCAACCGTACCCGTCTGTGGCTCGAACTGTCCCTCTACGAGCTCAAATTCCTCGATGGCAGCGACCCCCTGGACCAAATCACAGATCAGTTAAAACGAACTCTAGCCATTTTCCAAACCCTAACCCTACTATCAGCCGGTAAAGATGCCCCACTGACAGCGACGGAATGGCTCCAGAAAGCTTTGTTCTACACTATTGAACTTGTTGCCCGCTTAATCGCCGCAAACGTGAAAGACCACGTCGAGGAACTAACCGTCGACCTTTTCTCGGAGCAATCAACGCCGTCAAAGCCGGTTGATACCCGGGTTCGCGTGATCGCTAAGCCTGTTTTTGCGGAGCTGATCAAAATTGGAACGTCAAAACTTTATTCGAAAACGAGCGAGGAGTACAGTGCGCTGGAGAATATAAAGCAGTGTTTGAGGATTTTTGACTATGTGGAAGATGAAATTGAGGTAGTTTGATGTTTACTAATGACAGAAAATGAAGCAATTTGGGGATTTAGAAAATCGCAAAACATGCATCTTACATGAGATCACCAATCCATGACATGTTGATCGATCGACGCCCACTGGATGAAGGGTTTGGTATTTTGAAGAATATTTCGGTGTTTTTTGAAGAGGTTTGATTAATTTTGTCATTGCTAGGATAACTAATGGCAGTTTTTAGACATACTTTGAAAGCGCCCTTGAAAGCGGCAACATCGAAACGGTCAAAAGTGTGTGTCTTCGACTCGCTGCTGACCAGAAACGGCTTAGAGAGATTGCGTCGACACTTGAAGCTGACAAGATTAGTCGATTGCCGAGTAGTGCCGTTGGCTGATTTCAACTTTTACACCAATTTTGAAGTCTTTTACTTTATTGCTCGAATTCGTTCATCCTCAAATCTTACTTGACACTAATCATTTCAGTAATAAATACAACAATAAATATCTTAACCCCTCCCACGAAGATTAAACTTAAAATTTCAATAAATAAAAACGTGAAAGACGTTACAATTGACAAAGCTTTGGCCCCCATCCGTTCAAAATTCAACCATTTAACCCACTCGTCGGGAGTTGAGGGCACCATTCTTGGCTTCTGCCCTGTAGGCATCAACGTAATAGTTAATAGTTTCGGTAAGGCCATCCTCGAAGGGGATGACACAGCCCCAGTTGAGTTCATCACCAATTTTGCTGAAGTCAATGTGGTAGCGACGGTCATGGTACGGCCGATCCGGGATGGGCGTAAATTGAGGAGCTGTTTGGTCGCGGCCGAGGGCATCAGCAACTTTAGCGTGGATCAATTTAGTGAGGTCAATGTTGCACATTTCGAATTGGGTGCCAATGTTGTAGATTTCGGCGGTGCGGCCGGATTCGGTAACGCGGCGGATGGCTTCGGCGCAGTCGTTGACGAACATCCAGGACCTAAAAATAGAATTTGGAAGCTTTGAACTTAGTTATTTCACAAAAAAGGGTAATTCTGACAAAGATGTTCAAGTAGAATCGATTAAACTAACCGAGTATGTTTGCCGTCACCCATGAGGGGGTAAGGCTTGCCTTCCAAAGCCAATTTAGTGAACTTGGGAATCAGCTTGCTGCCAGCCTGACGAGGACCGTAGACATTGTTCATGCGGACCATGACGTATTGGACTTTGTAAGAATGCTGAAATCAAAAAACCTTATAAAATGTATCAGAAAAGTTTTCTACAATTCAACAAATTTGCAAAATCTAGTTTTTGTTAAAAAGTTTTACGAAAGGTTGGCGCACCCAATGAAAACTTACATAATAACTCCTCAAAACGAATTCACAGGCAGCCTTGCTAGCAGCGTAGGGGTTTGTCGGATTAGGCAAGCTCAATTCAGTCTTCGGGGGCTCATCTTCACCGGAATCGCCATAGACTTCATCGGTACTGATATGAACAAAACGCTTGATAGTCTTAGCTGCGTTAACAGCCTCCAAGAGGGTGGTTGTGGCGATAATGTTTTCCTGGATGGTGCCAATTCGGTCGTCGTAGGATTCATCGACGTGGGTGATGGCGGCGAAGTGAATGACGGTGTCGATCTGAACATAATGGCATTACTTTTAGTGATTTTACAGTACATTTTAATCAAATAGCTTACTTCGTTATCCTTCAAAACCTTCAAAACAGCCGGCTGATCAACGAGATTTCCAAAAACGAAGGAATACCGCTCCGATGAACGGATGCCTTCATCGATGAATTCGGGTGAGGCACCTGTGGCAAGTTTGTCAAAGTTGACGAAACTGAAAGCTTTTTTTGTTTACAGTCCATAAACATGAAAGGAAAATGATGCTTACGTCGCCTCAGGCCATTTGCCGAAGATAAAGTTGATAAAGTTGGACCCAATGAAGCCACAGCCGCCGGTGATGAGAACCTTTTTGGGCTCGTGCACGAGCGGCAGGATGGAAGGGGACATCGGATAGCCTGAAATTGACAAAATTCCATCAAACTTCTAACTTCTAGTACCATCAAATGACCACAAGAACGCTCAACACCCGCTCAAGAACTCAAAAAGTGAAAGTGAAATCGCCATTCTTGAATCCATTAACATTTATCCCCACCAATGCCCTAAGGCAATCTGGAGGGCGGCCCGCGATATCAGGTTTTTTCCATCCCCGCACGAGATATTCTCGCTTCAAAAAGTGATTCCCGAGATAAGACAGGCAACCAAGTCAAAGTGCATGCCGCGCCGAAGCATGAAAAATGGCATCCCACAACACGTTCGACGAAAAACGGATCCATCCATCTATCCATCCGACGTCAGCCGGGTGTAAGACGTGTCTCTATTGATAGTGGCGCGTCGATCGCTTGAATACGAATCAACGTCAACTTTCGTCGGAGATGGGGTTGTTTATGGGTCAGGACGTCGGGAGTGCACGTGTGTCTGTGCATGCATCGACCAAATCGCCTCAGGGGATGTTTTGGTGCATGGATTGGCTGTCGCTGTCGCGCCGCCCGCAGCGAACGAGTGTTCAGTGACTTTAATCGTCAATCAGGAATTTTGGGTGCCCATCTTTTGTTCCTGAAGGTAGAATGGGGCGAAAACGTGTTTCAAGAGGGATAACGGGATCATTGGCATCGGCTTTGTTTGAGTTGCATGACGTTGGGTGGAAGGGGATTCAGATAACGAGTTGTGATAAGATTATCTTGATTCACTTTAATTGAAGGCGATAAGCGGGAACTGATTCAAGTTCTCAATGTCGGAAAACAGTGAAAATTAGCATAATGCCATCGAAAAACGCCAAAAAACAGCCACTAAAACCGTCAAAGGCACTCCAGGCCGGTGAGAATGGCCGCCGCCGACGTCAGCGACGCCGTTTCCGATGTTTCGGAGGACTTGAGCCAGTATGAAGCCGATGAAGTTACCCATCAGACCCATCATACCGTTCAAGAACGCCCGCCAATCATCGTCAGAGTCGCTAAATCCCTTTCCACTCATGAATGGCTTCTCCTTATCGGCGCTGCCGTTTCCATGTATCTCGTGAATGGAACCTATGCTGGCGCAGTTTGCAGCCTGTGCACGAATCTGCCGGCTGTGGTTCATAGCTATCGGGTCATCACTGATGAGAAGATGCCACTCGTTGCCTATGTGAGCCTAACATTCGAATCAAAAACTTTTCAAAAAAGCCTATTTCCAGCAATCAGTCCTCTGCTACTGGATCCTCCTCGGCTCCCTGACCGTCTTCGATCACACCCTAGCCAATACCTTCTGCTATTTCTTTGCCAAATTCCTGCTCCTGTCAGCTGTCTATGCCCATGTCGTCTCGAAATCTCGGAAATCCAGCGCCCCTTCGGGTAGCATCATGGCCCAGAGCGCGTTCTCACGTCCGCCCTTGGCTTCTCGTCAGATTTCGAAGAATCCGGCATCTCTCAGCCAACCTTCTGTTCAAAGCGCCGCGCCATTGACGGCCAAAGACAGCTCTTTCGCTAACTATCTCGAATGGATGAAGCGTAAAACCGGCGATATGGCATCGGCCTTCCAAGGCAAGCAATCCATCCTTGTCCAGGAAGTTGAACGCATCGCCACTGGATCCGACGTTGCCATTGAGACAGAGAAACGTGAACCTGCTGTGCATCAGCATCGTGGCGATGGGCCGGAAACGTTTTCGGATACGTTTTCGCCCGGAATTTCGGATTTCGGGGAGGTCGGGCCGGCTGATAGCAACTTTGTGAGTCTTTTGCGATGAAATATGTTAATAAAAGGGAGATTCTAGACGATGACAATGCACAATGAGAATGTCCTGAGGCAACGAAACAACACCGCCGTCCCATCGGTTGTCCGTAGGCAAGTCAGTGCTCAAACGACGGCGGCGTCGACGGATTGGAGTCGGACTTTCACCGCTATGACGGAGCAGAAATGTAGTTTTAATGGATACACCCAAGTATGATGTTTTTATTTGAAATTTTTAAAGAATCAGTGCCGTTTCAGCCCTCGGTGACCGCCATCAAACCCCCTGTCAAGAACCACTATTCCGTCGAATCCGTTTCCTGTTTCGAGAATGACATCGCCTCCGTCCCTATGCATACGGTACCCAACCATAACTTACCTTCCACCCTTTAATTCCACCTTCAGATCATGTTCCGTTCGCCCTTCAATGACCACGTCACTGTCACCCTGACAAACATCACTACGTCTCGGATTATGTGGGCCCTGAAAACCAATGCCATCGATAAGATTATCGCCACCCCAACTTGTGGCTTCATGCCTTCTGGATCGACGGTTCATGTAGGCTTAAGCTATTTAACAACCTTTAAAAAACTTCTGTTCTAGCTGAAATTAGCCCTCCGTGAAGGCGCCTCGACATCCGTCACGGATTCCGCGCACGACCGCCTTGCCATTGACTACGTCTTTGTCGAAAGCAACTGTGTCCTCTTCGATCCGGCCCGGATTACCAGCAAAACGGTAGCTCTGCGCCGCAAAGCTTTTGAAATTAATTACTCTGATTAGGTTTTACCGAACGTGTTTATTGGTATTGAGAATGTGATGAATCAAATTCAAATTGACTCGAACCTGTAGGAAAATCGAAAAATGTACGTCAAGTTGGGCACAAGTTCAGACAAACTTATTTAAAATTAAAACCACAATCTTAAAACTTTATTAAAAACAATGCCATTATAAATCCCGTGATACAAAACAAATCAGTTATTGTGGACATACCTTTTGAATATATTGATTGCGTGTCTTCATTGCTAAAGTGCACAGTGCTTCTAATGTAAATCTACCAAATTTAAAGGTACTATAAACATAAAGCTCTGACTGAAAGTTAGACTGAAACTGGCGCATGTCATTGGTAATGCTTTTTTCAACGGCAAGGACCAGATCATCGACGTAAACT
>KB455216.1:16137-65629 GCA_000341325.1 Panagrellus redivivus | reverse complement strand
TACTGTCGTGAAATATGCCATGAAAACCCAAGGACGTCCCAACGCTGCCGTAGGCTAACAAAGGCTAACTTATTGTTAGTCTTGCAAATTTACTGGTGTGCTCTATTCTGTTAGCCTTGTAATTGTATTCATGTATTCATGTTTCATTAGCAAATATGTGCTTCAAATTGATATAATTTTTGGCTGTTTTCCAATAAACACGTATTACTGATAGCATTTGTCGATACCAGCAATCGTTTACAAAGTGATTTAAGCATTGCCAATGGCAAAAAGAAGCGAAAAAGCGGTTCTGAAGCCAACGTCGAAAGACTACGCTCGAGCGTAGTGTTTTACGAAAGCGTAGTCTTAAGACTACAGCCCGGCGTAGAATCCTTGTGCACTACGCTTTGCGTATTCTAAAGAATACGCTCAGCGTAGTCTTTAGTCTACGCTTTTTTTTGTGTGTAGCACTTCACAATTAGATAAAAAAAAACGTACAGCGTAGCCGGTGCATAGTTTCATTATAATTCGATGTTCATCAAAATGTTGAAAAGTTTCCTGCAATCCCTAGGTGATCAACCGTTGCTATATAAAGTAATCTTACATTTATCAGAGGAAGTGTCATAACGAGTTCGGCTGTACGAACCGCAGCGAAATCGCTTGAAAAGTGGTGCACGTAGTATGCATGCATCGATCGAAATACCTTTTCGTACATTGGTTTGAAGAGCAAACGGGTAACTCTCGGCTCCGACGACAGACGCAGAACTGTTTCAATCGCGCTAAGAATCATCAAAATGGCTCGTTCCTCAGTTGTTAAGCCGAGGGTATAAATTTGTTTGACTATTTCTTCTGCGCGATACCACATTGGTAGTGAAGTATTGACCACAGTATCCAAATGTCTGTGAAAAATTGGGTCTGTCGCATATAGCTCTCTAATTGATTCCTCTGACATTTCAATCATTGAATGATCTATCTGCATCATTTTTCGGGCTGTAATGCTGCCAGATTGTAGAGTGTTAAAAATGTTTGTCAAATGGGTCCAGTAGTACATAACAACGGTTATGTTTTCGTTCTGAAAGTTTAAACTTAATAAAAGTAAGTGCGAAGCAGTATTACAACGATGTCGTTTGCAATATCCAATATTCCAGTTTCATCAAGATACATTTGGCAAAAACGGAAATCGAATAACATGTGTTTAGAAATATCCGGGATACTAGTTTTTCTATTAACCGAGTGTGATGTTAATATTGCCATTCGTTCATATTGAACGTTATGTGTGACTAAAAGTAACTTTCGCAACCATTCGTTGTTTTGATAAGACAAAAAGTTTGAATTATAACCAAACTTTTGTGGTTTTGGCATCAGTGTGGATATATTTACAGGAACCGACGACTGCTGTATTCTTTGCTTCTTTTTGTCAGTTTGTCTTCTTGATTTCCGTGGTGCTCCAAGCGAACGAACTTCAGACTCTTGCATACCGACGGCAATGCATTTCCGAAACCGACATTCAGGACACAGTATTGGGTTTTGCACTGAAAAACAGTCAATTGTGAAAGCTATAATGCGATGTAGGCGCCTACAGGGTTCAATATCACAGTTTCCATAATGTTTACAAATGAAGCTCTTCTTTTCAGCAACAGTTCGACGAAAGAAAGCGGCACACGCATTACAACTGTAGGCTCCAAAGTGACGACAAAAAGCAGCTCTGCCACAGATGATACAATCGTAAATGCTGATATTGGATGTATTGTTTGGTATTGAATCACGCACAAAGTCGGCTTTGGCAACATTCGATTGGTTTTCGGGAAGCCCAAACGACCAGGCATTCATGGCACTATTAAAAGCGACACACAGGGATCTGAACCTCTTGGAGGCATTTAAAATATTACATGAGATACAACATTACTCAAAATTAAGTCATTTTAGTCAAATTATCTAACCCCGGTAAATGCATTCGTTAGGCTTACTGTAAACAACTTAAAAAAATGATTTATTTACATAAAAATCCTTCTTAATATTAAGCAGAGCGCAGATTACTGAAAATGTATTTTAGAAGCGAGCAACATCACAATGTATATTAAAGTATATTTTATCAAATGACTAATGCATTTTGCCTTTTCACTTATTTCATCGCTTTTGTAACTTAAAAAAAGTATATTTTGAACGTTCTTTGAGTTGACAATTGTTCGGTTGGAGCATCCAATTCTTGGAACCGGATATGCGTAATTGGCAAACACAACAACTGCTGCATGGCGGAATGGACTGTTGCTATATGAATGTCACTGATCACTGGATCTTAGAAAGCTTCTATGAGACCATTGTGAGATTCCGGAACCAAACGCCCGTTTTGGTTCTTTTTTTGCCTCTTTTTTGTAATCCTTCTTTCTAGGTGAACATCTAATGTATATTTATTCGGAGGCATGTATCAGCAAATCAAGGATAACAACTTTCAAGAGCACTACAGTGAAAATTCAAATTTTATACGTAAAACATACAAGTTGGAAGTACTGGTATTAACTCATGCGACAACATACTAATGAAAAGTGATCTGCCAAGTATTTGAACGAAAAGCAGCAATAGGAGCTTCGACACTTCGACGGAAAAAGCTGGTTATAAACTCTCTATACGGTTTTACAAAGTACAGTGTGATTATCATTTCACAAATGTAAGTCAGATTATGAATAATAGTAACAACATTGATCATCACATCCATGAAAGACTGGTCGATCAGAATTGCTATTATCAATGTTAAATACAGCAGTTTTGACAGCACCGTAACCAGAACATTTGCTAACACAGCTCGGAAAAGCATGGTATGCAGTTGCAAAGTCGCTGGCGTTATGACTGGTTTTATCTTTATGGCAAAACTCTTGTTTAGCAAAACGACTTTGACATGGCCGTAAATCCTTGTTAGTAAAATGACACCTGTAGTGATGACAAAGAAGTTTCCGTCACCGATGAAACTGGCTTCCACAAATGGCAAAATTGGCAACAACACGAGCTTTACGATAAGAAGAGCGTTTTGCAGCAAGTTAGTGACGGCAATAAATGCGTAGATTGCGGGATAATGAAACCGCAAATGTTCGACGAAGTCCTTTGAAATGAGCTGATATCTATTGATCAGCATGACCAGCAACAAATCTGCGTTGACTTGGTCACATATGAGTGCCACGGTTGTAATTCCGACGTTGGTGGAACGAGAAACTTTACTAATGATACCATGAAATTGAAATACACACGTTTCAAAGGCATAGATTGGAATTGTAATGGAGATAAATGTAGTGGAATAGATCAGAAACGGCATTCCAAATATCAGTAAATTTTTGTAACTCCGCATCGTCTCTTTCGATTTAAAAATGACGGAGAACATGTAGATTGGTGTTACAATCAAATTGATACCAGTGATGACATAGTAAACGACGCTGTAAATGGTGACAGTAGATGGCTTGATTACAAATGTGTCGTAAGCTTCCATCTTGAGTCACAAAATGAGTGGGTTGTTCGTGAAACTAAGAATGGTCAGATCCAAAGCGGTGATTTTTATTTTATACATACATGTGTTCTCGGAAAGTTAAGTCATAAACCTTTGACCACATTATTTATTGCCATTGATACGGGCCAAAAAAGCAATCGAATTATTTTACTTTCCTTTCTTTCCAACTTTTTTAGTTTTTAACGTTTGAGTGGGGGACCACATAAACCTAAAACAATTGTAAATGTAAACATTTCAAGCTATCTTTAACCCTGACTGATCGTGTAGCACATAATCAGGTTAAGCTGTGGTGATACAAACTCAAATGTTCAAACTATAAATTGCGAAAAAAATTGAGCTCACTGATACTACTGGAAGTAAGCGTAAGTAACTATAATTATGTTTATTAAATGGTTCTTTGCCTTTACAATGGATTGTTAAAGATAGACACCTACAAACTAATGAAAACTGATTTGGAAGGTATTTGAACGAAAAGCTGCAATTGGCACTTCAACGCTTCTACGGAAAAAGCTGGCTATAAACTCTCGGTATGGTTTTACGAAGTACAATGTTATCACCATTTCACAAATGTAAGATATATTGTGAAACATAGTAACAATGTTAATCAATATATCCAAACTAGACTGATCAACTAATATTCCAATAACCAAAGTCATATACAACAGCTTTGAGACGATTGTAACAAAAACATTTGACAAAACAGCTCGAAAAAGCATCGTATGAAGTTGCAGTGTTGCTGGCGTTATCACTGGCTTAACTTTTGTCGCAAAGCTTCTGTTTAAAAATACAATTTTAAGGTGGGCGTAAATTCTAGACAGCAAAATAAGACCAGTGGAGATTATAAAGAAGTTTATGTTTGTGATAAAACTGTTTTCCAGTGACGGCATAATCGGCTCTAATACTAATTTAACAATTAGAATGGCGCTTTGAAGTACGTTTGTTAAGGCTAAAAATGCGTAAATTGCGGGATACAAGAACTTTGAATGTTCGATAAAGTTAGCAGATATGATTTGATATCGATTGATCAGCATGACCAGCATCAAATCCGCGTTCATTTGGTCGCAAATATCTAAGGCAGTCGTCATGGCGACGTTAGTAGCCAGCGATACGCCTTTGATGACACCATGAAACTGGTAATTGCATATCTTATAGGCGTAAATTGGTATCGTAATGGAGATGAATGTGGTTGAATAGATCAAAAACGGCATTCCAGCAATCAACAAGTTTTTAAAACTTTTCATTGTGTCTTTCGATTTGAAGATTACGACGTACATGTAAGTTGGTGTCACAATAAAGTTTATTACAGTCAGGACATAATAAATGACACCGTAAACGGTGACTGTTGTGGGGTTTATGCTTACAGAAGTGTCATGCTCTTCCATGTTAAAATGCACCTTTTGGGTACTGAATGAAATCTTATATATTCCAAACAGCGTGGAGTTCATGGAACTGTTAATAAACCGTAATCATAATGAAATTTTGACTACATTATTTGACTTTTTAGATGAGTAAATAACGCTGTTACTTTATTATCTTTAATTGTATTGCAGAAATCTACTCAATCTTGTCACAGCCCCCCCCCCTGAATTCTTAAAACACAAGCTTCACAGAAAACGCGTTTTTCGAAATGCCCTGAGCAGTTTGGCACGGGTAAAAGGTTCCTGAAAATGGTGTTTAGAAATTTACCATTAACTGAGAAAGCTTACAGTGCCCAAACATAGTTGCATGACAATCCGATGTTCGTCAAAACGTTGAAAAACTTCCTGCAATCAGCAATAAGTGACAATGATAAACTGTTGCTATTTATATAAAGCATTCTTACATTTATTAGAGGAAGTGTCATAATAAGTTCACCCATACGAACCGCCGCGAATTCGGGTGAAAAGTTGTCCCGATAGTAGACGTGCATTGATCGAAACAACGCGTCATAGATTGGTTTGAAGCGTAGGCGTGTAACTTTTGGCTCTGACGACAGGCGCTGTACAGTTTCCATCATGGCAGTAACCATTAAAAAGGCTTGTTCTTCGTTTGTCAAGCCGAGAGCATGAATCTTTCTATATATTTCTTCTGCGCGGTACCACATTGGTAGTGAAGTATTGACCACAGTATCCAAATGCGTATTAAACAGCGGTTCTGTTGCATAAAGCTCTCTAATCGATGTTTCTGACATGTCAACTACCGAATGATCAACGTTTACCATTTTTCTAACTGTAATACTGTCAGACCGTATTGAATTGAAAATCGTTGCCAGTTGGCACCAATAATACATAACGTTAAGTATATTTTTGTTCTAAAACTTTAAAGTTTCACAAAAGCTGAATAAAGATAACAGTCTTACAATGACATTTTTTGCAATATCAAATATTCCAGTTGAATCGAGATACATTTTGCAAAACTGGAAATCGTGCAACATGTGTTTAGAAATATCCGGGATGTAAGTTTTTTTGTTAACTGTGTTTGGTGTCAATATTGTCATTCGTTCATGTTGTACGTTTTGATTGACTAAAAGTAACTTTCGCAGCCATTCATGGTTTTGATAAGACGAAAAGTTTGCGCTATAATCAAATCTTTGTAGTGTTTGCATCATTGCTGGATTGTAGGCATTTGCCGAGGGTGGCCGCAATTGTAGTTGTTGCTGTTCTTGGTTAATTTGTCTTTGTGGTTGTGGTGGTGCTTCAGCTGAAAGGACGGCAGATTCTTGCATACCGACGGCAATGCATTTCTGCCAGCGACATGCGGGACATAATTTCGGATTTCGCGCTGAAAAACATGCAATAATCAAGCTGCCAAAAACGATCTGTGCACTTACTGGGTTCAATGGCACACTTTTCTTCGTATTTACATGTATAACTCTTCTTACCGGCAACAATTCGACGGAAGAAAGCGGCACATGCCTTACAACATAAAGCTCCAAAGTGACAACAGTTGGTCTCCCTACCGCAGACGGCGCAAAATTGTAACTCTACGGTTTGAGAAGATCTCATTTCCAGGATATATGAAAACCAACCGTATAGTACTAATGTATGACCATACACTGACTATAATGAGAGATGTGTCTTCATCCAGGTTAAACTTTCAACCTTTTAATTTGTGCTATGATACCTTTTAGTCAGGCAACTTTTCCGTTACTGTTATAATTTTTCTATAATTTATACACTAGGGTATTCAGAGCCCTGTTAACTGTCGCAATGAATCAAAGCGTGTGGCCAAAATAAAAGGTTACCTTGTTATGGTGTCGGTTTTTATGCCGTGGCACGACATGTAGCCGACATTGGCTGCAGTCTAACTAGAATTGTATCTCATGGAATGTGTCATTTGTCACGCACCCCAAGGGCATTTAAACCCCTGAGGAGATGAGTAAAGCAAATCACCTATACTTTTAATAGTCGCAAGTTCACAAGTTCATGACGCGACAGTTGTCGAAGTATCAATGTTATTTTGATTTTTTTATTTATTTTTGTAAATGCGTTCATTCTTGTTAAACTTAAAATCAGTATAAACTGACAATGCAAACTTTACTGATACCAAAACGCTCGAGCAACCTTCATCGACATTGTTGCATCAATATTTAATTATGCTTTTGCTTCGAAATGTCTTGTACAGACGATCATTAGTGGGATGTTCCTGCAAAATATAAATAATTTTACATAACTTGAAACTTCTACGGTTCTTACCAAAACACCATGACAAAGAATGATTAAAATTCGATGTTCCGCAAAGATGTTAAACATTTCCTGAAAAGCCAACTATATTGTACAGTTCACAAAATCACAAACCAAAAATTTTTCAACTAAATATTGGTTTTTTTTGAATTCTAAATTCCTACAGTCATAAGAGGAAGAGCCATTATTAAGTTGCCAATACGAGTAGCAGCACAATCGGGAGCAAAATTGTCTCGGTAGTACATGTTCATTGATCGAAACACATTGTCAAGGAGTGGTTTAAAGCGTAAACGTGTAACTTTCGGCTCTGATGACAAACGAGTGATGGTTTCAATCAAGGAGAGAATCGCGAAACATGCTTGTTCTTCGTTTGTCATGCCCAGAGATCGAATCTTTCTCATTATTTCTTCTGTCCGGAACCATGTCGGTATTCCATGACTGTAAAGATTTATTGAATAGATTCAGAACAAATCGTTGTCTTAACAAACCCGACAAGTATATCATAATGGCGGGAAAACATCGGCTCAGTCGCATACCACTCTCTAAGAGATGCCTCTGACATTTCAATCATCGAATAATCCATACATGTGATTTTTCTATGTTGAAGACAGTCATACTGTAGCGTGTTTAAAAGTGTTGTCAAGTAGCTCCAGTGAAGTATGATTTCGGGTAGTTTTTTGTCCTGAAACATCAAAATTTTACAAAAACTTTGTTGCCAAATACTTACAATGACTTCACTCGCGATATTGAAGATTCCCGTTTCAACAAGATATGTGTGACAGAACCGCGAGTCGTTTAACAGGTAATTAGTTATGTCCGGCATGATACTTTTTTTGTTAAATGGATCCATTGCCGCTGGAAGCATTGCTCTGCGTGCATATTGAAGCGCTTGATTAACAAAGTTGAGTTTTCGCAGCCATTCGTGGTTTTGATAGGACGAAAAGGTTGAATTGTGGTCGAACTTTTGTAGCTTTGGCATCGATGGTGAACGGTATGCACTTACGGCAACCGACGACTGCTGTATTGGTTTCTTCTTTGTGTTATTTACGGGAGCTGCCTGCATTTGTAGTTGTTGTTTCTTTTCGGTGTTTCGTCGTCTCGGCTTTCTTGGCGCTCCAAGTGAAACAACTTCCGAGACTTGCATGCCGGCGGAAATGCATTTCTGCCAACGGCACGCTTGGCATATTAGCTGATATGGTCCTTAAAAACAAGTTATACCTATAAATTAATAAATATAAATGTGCTTACTAGAATCGATAACACAGTTCCGCTGTTTCTCACATGTAAAACTTTTCCTTCCCGTTACAGTTCGACGGAAGAAAGCGGCACATGCTTTACAACTGAGAGCTCCAAAGTGGCGAGAAATAGCAGCTCTCCCACAAACAGCACAAAACTTGATAGCTTTCGAAGGCTTAGGTGTGGTGAAATGCATGACAGGGTTAAAAACATCAAAACAAAGTGCGAATAAAGTTGAAAGTTGGAAAGTTTGATGATCGAAATTATTTTGACTATGAACGTCTTACAATTCGCCGGCAAGTGACACGTTATGGAAATATTTTGCTTTTAAATTGTGTAGTGTAAGCATCAAAGCGCACTTTTGAGTTAAATTATACACTAGAAGCATCGGATTAACGTCATAATTACTACAACCTTATGACTAAAAAGCGCATAAGGTTAGTTTTGTTAGAATTTCCCTTTAACTGCTCATTTACCAATGTTACTACGTACTTAAAAACAACGTTTTTATCTATTTTTACCAACGGTTTCAATGAACATTTGTTCACTTAACTATTTGCAAATATGACTTGCATCACTTTTTTGCAAAGCGATGACTGTCAAATGCTTTTAGCAAATTAGTGTCAGTAAAATTTTCCTGCAACTTGAAGCTTAGATCTGTTTTTTGAAAAATAGTCTTACCGATAAACCAATGCATAGTATTATTATTACCCTATGTTCGGTGAAAAGATTGAACATTTCCTGCAATTGAAGATGTTTAAGAAGACAATTTTCATCATCTAAAATATATCCGTTGTTCTTATTGGACTACCCACTCCGCATTTTTGTGGTTTTCTTCTAAAAATTGCATGTAATGGGGAAATCTAACATGTTACAAAAATAAAAACAGTAAAAAACTTGCATTTACAAGAGGTAGACCCATTATGAGCTCACCCATGTTGATTGCCATGCAGTCGTTTGAAAAGTTATCCCGATAGTACGCATGATCGATCGAAATACAGTATCTAGGAGCGGTTTGAAGCGTAAACGGGTTGGGTCAGATGACAGACGACTGGTTTGATGAGTCGAAAAGTTTGAACTATGATCAAACTTTCGTAACTTCGGCACCATGCTTGATTCCAATTGTGGTAGTATCTTTTTGTTATTTAGTTTTTTCCAATTCCGTGGTGCTCCAAGTGAGAGAACTTTCGACTCTTGCATACCGACGGAAATGCATTTCTGCCAGCGACACTCTTGACACATTATTGTATTTTGCCCTAAAATTGTCCTTATAAATTTATGAAATAGACAAACACTACAATTATGTATCAGTAAAATGTACACATGCACTTACAAAAGTCGATAACGCAGTTGCCTTGGAACTGGCATTTATAACTTTTATTATTAGCTACAGTTCGACGGAAGAAAGCGGCACATGCCTTACAAGTGAGCGCACCGAAGTGGCGACAATGAGCAGTTTTGCCACAGACAGTACAAAGACGCTGTTCTGGACTTCGAATTAACATTTTATAAGAAAGAATGGTTATTTTAAAGGTAAACAGCACAAAACACAACGTATGTGCTTTTTAAAAACCATCGAAAAGTGGACGTGCTACTCAGATTTAGAAGCATTAAACTGTTATGACGAAACTCTTGGTTTCTAACAACAATAAAAAACAAATACGTTTTCTGTAGTTTCATTTGAGATGAGTGGGATGTACACTGGTCGGCTACTATTACTAAACTTTTATCGGTGACTTTGTACGAAAGTCGGGTTAAAAAGAAAAACTTTATTCTTTTCATGCAAAAAAAGTACAAAAATGATATGCAAATAGGTGACATCTACGTGTCATGTAACTTAAACAATGTTTGTACAGGTTAGACAGTATCGCATTAATTTAAACTTAACCCGAATCACTTTTTAACGGCAAGAGGAACAACCGGCAACTTTGGCATTAAGCGTCGGAAACGGTCGCTTGACATTTCAATAAAGACGGGGGCATTGGTCTTGGAAAGGGGTTCAAGGCGGATTCGACCCTTGCCGGTGGGGCACAAGTTTGGCGGGCCTGGATTGGTTTGGTCGCATTTGGCAGATAAGTCTTTCAGCTTGCTGTGATCGATCGTTCGGTTCGCGGCGGCTTTTGATATGGAGCGGGTTTGGGGAGCTGGAGGCGGGTGTGTTCGAGATTGTGCCGGTGGGGCGAGGTTTTCATTGGTTTCAGTAGCCAGGGTTGGTTCCGTTGCTGAGGCGACATCACCAGATGGAATGGTTTCAACCGGTGCTTCAAGAGTGGCGTTGGTGTCGACATCCATTGGGGATGGCTCTTTGACGGGTTCAGCTTCTGGCTTGGCGTCGACTTGCGGAGCCGGCTTTTCAGGCTTTTCGATGACAAGGGGGACGGCTTCAAACTCTGGATCTCGTTTCAATACGTCAATCGACACCGACTTCATCAATTCTGTAGGTGGCTTCACTCCAACTTGAACCTTTCGCCTCGAAGAAGTTGGCTTCAGCACTGCCCGCGTCGGAGCATCATGGGTAGCCGCAAGTTTCGCGAATGAAAACACGACAGCGGGGCTCATTGGCCTCCGGGACAGTTCTGGCATCTCCGGCAACTTCATACTGGACCGTCGTTTTTGTTTTCTATCATCATCAACGGCGACATCGCGCGATAGATTCAGCGGTGACGATTCTGAAATGATTCCAAAGCTTCATTTACAAAATTAGCCAGAATCCAAAAAACCTACGTTTAGCAACTTCAGGAGGCTTATCCCTCGGCTCACTGACAGCCCTTGGTATCCACTCGGCCGGCGTCATGCTTCGAAGGACAGACAATGGCGGCAACAACGCATCGACGGCAGACTTCATAGCCGGTTCCTGCGATTCTGAACGCATTTCGACGTCCATTGGCGATGGTGCTCTCTGTTGTCGGTTCTTTTTCGCTCGACTTGCCCTCTTTTTCGACGCCTTTTTCGTGATCGGGGCGGGTTCAGGCGATAAGGCATCCATTACCGTATCCTCAGGGTCAATAACTTCCCTTTCAGTCTCTTCTGGTGGTGGTACTTTCGCTGCTGCAGTCTTTTTCGCGCGGCTTGTCTTCTTTTTGGAGGATTTCTTCGAGGGTTCAGACGATTCGGAGTTCCCCAACGCTTCTTCAGGCGTTAGTTCTTTCGTTATCACAGGCTTGATGGAACTGCTTGCCGGTTTTTTGGATGCTGTTTTCACGGGTGGTGTCGATGGTTCATCGGAGTCGGACTCGGATGCTTCTTTTTCGAGACCTAGAATGGCATTTTTCAAATTTATCATGACCAAAATCATCAACTCACCAAACCGTGCAAATCTCTGCACCATGGACTCCCGATCCACATCGATTTTCCCATATTTCGGCACAGTTTTACAAATAACCTTCCGAGTTGTTCCTCCAACATGAGCTCCCGAGACAGCTGACGGCATCGGAGCATTCTCAAAGCTGCTTGTCGGCCCTGATTGCCAGGCCCTTCTCGAAGACACATTCTCGCCACTTTTTGAAGCCGTTCTTTGTCGTGAGCGCGATTCCTTCGAGGCTTTCGGTGTTTCGGAGGTTTCGGGTTCATCGGTTACTGTAACCGTGTCTGTTGTGGGCGTACGGACGACCTCATAGACGACTCTACCTGGTGTCTCAACATTCCGACGCAGGCGCAACTTTTTGAGGGGCGATCGGGAATGGCGTTTGCTGGTCATGGCTGAAAATGGGTTAAAAATTAGCATGGATTGGCAGAAAAAAGTTTCATAGGATCCATAGATCCAATAGATGGGTAGGTTTTTAGGACTTTTGAAGACAAAACTTAAGAAATGGCAACATCTACGGAGTTTGTTACTGTTACTCATCCCATTCCAGTGCCAATACCACCGGCTGTAGCGACGCCATCACCATCAAAACCGGTCGAAGATTTGAGGTAAGCTATTTCAAAAAGATAAACCTTGTTTAACGCGAAGTTTTAGTAAAGCCGTTATTTTTGTCGCGATAAACCTATCCCTTCTAACCCTACTCGGCATTGGCACTATTGCTCTGATCATCATAATCATAGTCCGCATTTCGTCCATCAAATCAACCCTCCGTGACCTCACAGAAATCACAGCGTCCCTAGATACAGCTCTGATGAAACGAGTCCTGCCAGATGACGTCCTGAAGTCCCTATGTGGCATGGTAAACACCAACTATGCCGCCATCAAAGTCGAACGGTCAGCGATAGAAAGAAGCATCGAATTCGGCATCAAACAACGCCTCGAAAAAGGGGACGAGGAAACGGATCCCGAAACTGGAACTGAAACTAATGCAGCTACAACAGCAACAGCGACGACGCCAGTCAAAGGGCATCACGGAGAAACGTTGCATTTGACTGGGTTTACGACTGATCAGACGTTTTTGATGGAGGAAACGAAACCTGTGTCGCTACAGGGTAGGTCATAAATAGCTTTTACAGTACAGAACAGATGGTTTACAGGCTTAACCCCAACAAAAGCGACTCAAAACCCAATGAGAAAGAGTAAAAAGCCGTAAAATTGATAAAGCTTACCTTTGATGAAACGGCCAAAACAGCAAAACTGTAGGAACGCCTAAAAAGTAAACACAACTTAACAAAAATTGATAAAATCCAACAAATAACAAGTAGCAATCGGTCAAAACCGTTCAAATCTTCCATCAACAACACTTAAAAAGGCACTTAATGGGATATTCTCTTTAATTTCTTTAAAAAATCTGTTAATACCGTAAGTTTGTATCGTTGTATCGAATCAATGGCAACTATTTTGTATTTTGAACCGGTTGGTTGATGGGTTACTGCCCTTGGACTTTGAGCACTGTCAAATGCCACTTTCAAGGCTTTTGTTCATCTTTTGGATCCGGCATTCCGAAGAATGTGCGAAGAAGGGATTCGGCGGCGATTCCGGGGGTCGTCCTGCCTTGACGGATGTCGTATTCGACTGATTTTGACTGAAACCCCCTTTTGAAATTGCATAATATCAAAAAGATAACCCACCTTGCGCAAAATATCGGGATGTCGTTTGAAAAGATTGATAATTTCGTCCTTTACATGGCTCCACATCCATGTGATCAGCTGATCATTGCGATGTTTGACGAGATAGCCCGTTTTGGCGGCATTGTCCCAGAAGTTGTACATTTCCTTGACGATGGCTTCGATCGTTTCGGGCTTGTAGACGGAGGCTCGCATGACTTTGGGCTTCCAGACATCCGATTTGGGACGCATGAATTTGAGGGCGGAGATGTATTCGGCTTGGGTCAGTTTGGCCCGGGATTCGAGTTCGCCGTCGGCTTTGGTAACGATGAGCAAGTCAGATTGCTCCATGATGCCGCGCTTCACGCCTTGGAGCTCGTCGCCATGAGCCGGGGACAGGAGCAGACAGAAAAGGTCACACATGCCGTTGACGGCGACTTCGGATTGGCCCACGCCTACAGTATACCGGCTTATTTGGATGAACGGAAGCCATCAAAACCCACCAACAGTCTCGATCAAAACGACATCATATCCAGCGCCCTCACAGAGAATGATAGCCTCATGGATGCCTCGTGTGACGCCACCGAGGGATCCACTTGTTGGAGACTGCCTGATGTAGGCATTCGGATGCCGGGACAGATACTGCATCCGCGTCAAGTCGCCCAGAATGGAGCCCCCAGTAGTCTGTGACGTTGGATCAACAGTCAGGACGGCGACCTTCTTGTTCATGTTGTCAGCAAGCTCCATGCCCAGGGATTCGATGAAGGTCGACTTGCCGACGCCGGGGCTTCCGGAAATGCCTGCAAAGCTACCATTGAATCCTCTTCCAACTCCATTTAGAAAGTATCAAACAGCCAAAAACCCACCAATCCGAAAAATCATGGCATCAGTGCCCTTCTTTTTGATCTTCTCATTCTCGGCCGCCATAATCTCCTTCAACAAATAATGTCCTTGAGCCCGCTTCCTCGCATTCTTCGATTCCACTATCGTAATCGCTCGTGCCAGCGATGCCCTGTGTCCAGCGAGAATGCCATCGCGAAGTTTCCGGACTTCGGGGTCATCGGCCGTGATGCTGTCATCGAAATTGAGCTTCTTGTATGTGTCGATCGTAGATTCCTGGAACGGCGAAGCAGCTTTCAGTGGAGTCGCTGCGGATGTCGTCTTCGCCGCCGATGACAGGCTCCTGACGATGTGAATCGGAGCACGGGTCAGCATGCTGAAGACAGAATCAAATAAGGATCAACATTTCTAAAAGGTCATCAGTATTGGTTGAAGGAAAACTCCTTTTGCTCAAAATCCATGGCACGGGTAAACGGAAACCAGTTTTATACATTTGTAGTGTGAATACAACGTTAACTCAATGTGAAAAAGTAATACAGGCAATCTTAGCAATGCTGTAAGTAGAAAATATAGACGACTCGAAGTACTACGCGGTCGCGGGTTCAATAAGCTTCTTTTCAGGGTTGATATCGGCATTTGAGGGGGCTGGGTCTTCTGGAGGATCCTTGGAGTCTTTGGAGGCGGCCTTCCTTTCGAGAATGCCAGCGAGACCAGCTGTTTCGACGAGAAGGCGATCCCAGTCAATTTGACGTCCGAAAACTTCCTGATCGAGCCAGCGATCGTAATTCCGCTTGAAACGGTCCTTGTAAACTGGTTCAAAGGCGAGAACGGATTGAAGGCAATTGTCGGTGGGTTCGTAGTCCTCAATTCTAGTGGTAACGAAATAATCTGGCTGGGCATCGGCGGAATGGATTTCAGATGGGTCTGAAATTGTTGTTTACAACAAGTTTCAAAACAAAAAGTAAACTAACCCAATCGAAACTGCGGATATTGCCGCCCATATCGTCGGGAATGGAACTTCTCCACAGCCAACTTCAAATCCTTCTCCTCGCTTTGGAAGTCCCATTGCTTGTTCCGAGTATCATTGGCATAGGCCCAATCGTCATTGAGTCGATGCCGAACGCGGGTGTATATCGCCGACATGAGATCCATGTTGGATTTGCGCCATTGTCGACCAAGGAACCGGCATTGGAGTTTCAACAACTTCAAACAATAGAGTTGAAAGACACCCTGAAACAAAAACTTTACAGACTGTCTGTCTCAACCTGACAAAAACCTACGCATTTGACCCTCAAACACCGCTTCAATATCGGCGCCGACTTGAAAACGACAAGCATCATGGTTCGTGGCTGTCGACCTTTTGTAATCTTATTCAATAGTCGAACCACATTGATTGAGGAGTACACATTGCGCCAAATGTAATAGCTTGCTGTATCATGATCACTGTCATCGACATTTTCCGCGCTTAATGTCGGCCATTCATCGCGGTTACGAGCGAAAAAGAGTGGTGCTCCAGGGTAGTTGAAGGGAGCCAGCTCATTCTTGGCTTGAACGTAGCGGACCATATTTTGGTCCAGGAATTTCAGCAATAATGGGACACAGTTCAGCATGATGAGGTGTTGGCCAACGCTTTCGTATTGATAGATGTGGTTGAGTTTGAGCCATTTAACGAGAAGGAGGAGGGTTCCGGAGATGGCTTTGATTATGATCTGGAAAAAGATAGGTTTGTTTTGGCTAAATTAAGATGAGTCACTAACCTCTTTGTGCCTGGCAATGTCAATGGCTACTCTGACATGCTCTTCCAATACATTGCGCGTTGAAGCGTCCAAGTTGATCGAGTTTGAAAGCATTTCATTGTTGTCCGTTTCAGGGGTGAGGACATCCGACAAGATGGATAGAGCGTCGCCACGGGATTTCGAGCTGGGTAGAGCGGCGAGCAGCATTTTCAACATGGCTACGAGGTAGTCGCCCATATTCGGCAAAAGGGCAGTGTAGAGACGCTCGACGGGGGTGTCATTGATAGGTTCTTTCTGGGTGAATGGGTAGCGGTTGTACTTGTCGTCGTTTTCCATCTGTAAAGCATGCTTGAAAGCGGAAAAGAAGGAAGTAACTTACTTGAATCTCGCTCAATGACTTGTAAATATGCCGTTGAAACGCTTCCATACTCATTGCCATTGGCGGCGGAAGCCCGAAAGTCGTCGTCGTATCGCCGGGAAGCGTGTATCCCAAAAACTTCTCCCTCGCTTGTTGGATGAACTGTTCGACTTGGGAAGTTTTGACCTTCGTCTTCCATGGCAGCGTTGATTTCCGCGGAGATCCAGCTTTCGGGGTCAGATCGCCACGACCACCACCAGATAGCTCGACAAATGGGATAGCGCCAGCGAATCTCGGCTTCTCAGCGTCAACTGTGGGTGTATCTCCACCATTGCCACCTTGTGGGATCACTGGCGGAGTATCACTGCCGCTGTTGTTACCCTGCTGGGGTAGTGGTGTCGCCGGGGCTTCATCGTCATCTTCAGATTTAGCTGGGGACGGCTTATCCTCGATCACATCGTCATCTGCACCCTCGACGCCCGGAAGGCCGTCATTTCCATCGTCCTCGTCACTGGAGCCGCCGCCACGATTGCGAAGACCGCCAGCACCACCGCCTGGGGCGTCGTCTTCCTCTTTGCTGTCGCGTGACGTGCATGCGAGTTGGCGGGAAAATGATCGACCAGTGAAGCCTCCGACACGGGCTTTTGCGGGGACTGGAAATTACTTTTCAAATTTCTAATCTATGACCGTAATCTAGTCTAAATTGACTTACATTTGTTATGAAAATAGTCCCCTTCGCACCGAACTTGGAAGGCCTTCATATGACTCGCAATTTCAATCGTGTCTTCCATGATCGGCAAGCCTTCTGCCTTCCGTCGACGGACTTTTTCTTCTTGAAGTTCGTTGAATCCGCCCAATGTCGTTATGACGATCTTCCAGATGAGTAAAACAACTTTTCTCATGGGGTAATGCGGATTCACGCCCCGAGCGAAGGATGGCATCATATCGAAAAGCACGATGATCAGCGGAACACGGGGAATCTCCAACGGCTCCTCCAATTCAGCCAGAAATCGGCTTCGCAGCGCCAGCAACTCATCGAGCGAAAACGCCGAAGCGCTACTGATCTCTTCCTGCCAGTCTTCTCGACGGATAGCTTCCAGCATGTGATACAAGCCCGACAAAACCATCCGAATCGCTTCATTATCAGCCAAAGTAGCTGACCGTTTCGCCCGTCGATCCAAACTGCCCGTATCCGCGAGATCGATGTTCGAAGCGGATCGGCTGCTATTCGACATTGACGATTGTCGGCTTCGTGAACGATCCGCGCAGAAGTTGACATCGAAAGGTTCCTGGATCTCGTACAATAGCATCGTGCATAACGCCTAAATGCCCATTTTATATATAAATTATATATAAAAACATCCCTAACCTGATACATGCCCATTTCATAGCAAAGATACGCATTGATCCCGCCGGACAGCATCATCTTGGCTTCATTCCCGCCAGTGCCCTTGTCCGAGGTTTGAAACTTCAAATCGTCAAACTGTACATTCGCATTTGCTTCCTCATCGGCTTCCGTCTCCCGAAAGTCCCCATAAGCGCCCTGCAGCAAATATAACACGAGTCTTGCTGCTTCCAGTCGTACTGACGCATCTGTGCTCTCGACCATTTCCATCAGACCGCTGATAAATCGTTTCTTTTCCACCAACGGTGTGTTTTCCCAGTTTAACGGCTGTCCACGATTCTCCGCATACTTGTAAAATGCTTCAAGTCCGATCGCCCAGTCTTCCATCTCGGCGTAGGAATACAACTCAGCGAGCTCATTTTCATAGGAATCGGTATCGGCGAAGCGGTAGTCGATGTCCGACATGTCGGTGCCACGGGCCTTGAAAATGATGGGGTTTTTATATATATATTTCGGGAAATGGGACAGTGCACGCACTAAAAAACACTCACCGAGTAGTCCATTGATGGCTTCACCTCGGACGCGATTTCCTTCAGTTTAGGCAAATTGGCGGACCGGCGTTGAGCGAGAGATGAGTCACACATGTCGGGCCGAGTGCGCGGCAGGCCTGCAAGGGGAGACGGTCGTTCCGGAAGAAGCTTCATGTTGTGGGAGAAGAATAGAGGGGTGGGGTTCCCGCCATTTTGGAGGAGTTTGGTTGGGCGATGGTAATAAAAGCAAAGAACTCACCGACAGTGTCTCCATTCATGGAAACGGAGGAGGTCGTAGTCGTGTTCGTCGAGGGCCCAGTTTGTGTTTGAGGCGCGTTGTTCGTCGGCGCCGCTACGACATCAGAAGAAGCTTCATTGCTTGATGGGGCTGTCGTTGTTACGTTGTCGCCATAGACTAGAAAAAAGAAAAATTTATATATAATTCGACGCTTTTCAAGAAACATGACCCTTAACTTTGCTCTTGCCCCTCCAAAGTCGCCTTTAATTACAATTTTCTCGCCCCCTGTGGCGCTCGTTGCCTTATGAATATGCCTACCACCCCATCCTTATGCTTCTTACTTACCATCATCAGCAAAGCTGGGTCGAACGTGCCGTCGCATAGCGTTCTCTTTGGCCGGCGGGTCTCCCCGGCTCGAGACACCCATCCGCATTATCGCTCACTTTCAGAAACGCAATAACAGCATAGACAAAATAGGTTATTATTAGTGAACAACAATTTATAACCAATGTAAACAATATCGCTTCCTTTGCGGGCTAAACAAATAGCCAGAAGCAATCTCGGAAAACCTGTACTTCACGCGCTCGACTTTTTATCCCTGCAGGACCGGGCACTTTTTCTCTGGGCTCTCTTTTTTACCTGCGTTCAGTTTGGTGTTCATTGGACGCTGTAAAGCCAAGCGTGCGAGCCTTTTTCTTTCTTTTGGAAAAAAGTGTGCGTCCGGTTGATTTGTTTTTGCGTGTTAATCTATGCAATGTGCGTCGAAGGTCATTTGAACGAGCTCAAAAAATGTAGCAACACCACTCCGCGGCGTAGCCATTGGACCCCTCGCTGGTAAATTCATTGATTGCTCTTCTGTGTGGGCGAGACTGCGGCGCTGCAAGAGGTCGTCGTCGTCGTCGTTGTCGCGGCCTAAATATCACAATTCTGTTGCTACACAACCTTGCTTGTCGTTGTAATTCCCCTCTAGCGCCTGCCTTCACCATTCATTTCAACTTATCAGTCGAACAATCAGCATTTCCAGACGGGTGAGATCTTTTTCAGCGATGCTGGACGGCCTCCCTACAGTTTTGCCCTTATTTCCCAATTAAAATGATACGATTTTGGTATTTTTGAATGTTAAACAACATGGAAATGATATTTTGGAGGTTAATGGCCTTCTGGTCTTGGTCGTAGCATTCTATTTTTACAATTTATATTTTTATTTGCGTTGAAAATATTGCAAGTCACCGGGTGGCCTTTATTAGATTTCCCCCCACCCTAATCTGAATTATTCACGCATGCCTGTATTAATATTCCCATCGGAAAATATGTAAAATTCAAAAATAGCCGTAACCATGGCGGCACTACAGGGCGTTAGACAATTTCGCTGTTCAGTGATAACTATTTTCTGACTCCTGGTCGGCGCCAACACCCAGCTTTACCCATTGCATTCCATTTTCGACGTGTCCACAGGTAACCTCTACCTACTATGGCGGCCCCAATGCTCATAGCTCGTGTCGCAGTGCGCAGTGCCGCGGGCTGCTGCTGCCGCTAGGCTTTACACAGCGACCATTTCCCACACAGACACATTCCTTTCATGCTCTTAGGGAAAGAATGGCTTGGCTCCAAAATCCATCTATCTTACCATTTGCGCGCGACTTTGGCCGATTGCTGCCTGTTCTTTGCGATTCGATTCCTTCATTCCGTTAATTTACGCATTTGTATATTTCGTCGGCGTTCGCCCACCTGACATATTGCCGCCTACGTACTTATATATTTTGTAGTATTTTGTAATTCAAACTCTGACTAATCGCAATCTATTCATTGGACAGGTCGCGGCCTCAACTCAGTCGTGTTTCAAAATGACTCGTGATCGTGATCATCGTCGTCGGGATAGCAGCAGCCGATCGCGAAGCCGTTCACGTTCCCCAGATCGTCGTCGTAGTGGCCGGAAGACATCACCAAAGTAAGTCAAACTTCATTTAATTGACTATTTCGAACTTTTTATAAAAACTTTTCTTCAGAGAAAGCCGAAGCCACCGCGGCGAATCGCCCCATCTATCCAGATTTTACCGAAAACGCTTCGGCGACCAGTCCCCCGACCATTACAATAACCTCCGCATGAGCAATTTTGATCCTGAGCTGACAAATGAGCAGATCAAGGGTATATTGGAGTCGGAATTCAAGTATTTCGACAACTTTGAGGTATGTTTTGACTTCTTTAAAGCACATTCTCCCTGGCAATGATGGTTTTGCGATTACCGAATGGTCCATTTTGTAATAATGGTACTCAATAATGCGGACAAAAGGTCGAGTCTGAGCCATCTCAAGCACCAAACACCTATTTAAATTTCCCCTATTTCTCAAGAAACCTAATTATGCCAACCAGGATGCACAATTACAGGTCAAAATCATTCGCCACAAAGACGACGATGAACGCTTCGCCTACGTCAACTTCTCAAAGCCCGGATGTGCCAAAGAAATACGCCGCCAGAAGATCCCCAACCTCAAACGTAAGCTCGGCAATGACGTCTGCCTTGACCCCACTGGCGTGCTTCGTGACCAGGAAGGCAAATACATACCCGATCGCTACAATCGCACCCTTCTCGAGCGCCGTGATCAGAGCCCAGTTCGTCGACGCAGTCCTCCTCGTGATAGTGGACGGTATTCAGACCGGGATCCCATCTTCAAGTTGAATGCGAATCGGCCAACACGGACTTTGTTCGTTGGCAACTTGCCGAAGGATGTCCGTGAACCCGATTTGCGGGCACTGTTCTCCAAGTATGGCACGATTGAGGACATTGATGTGAAGCTTGTCAGTGGTGGTGGAGCTAGTTATGCTTTTATTCTGTTTACGGTATGTTTGGGTTTCTTTAAAGGAATTAGTTTTAAGGAAATTTGTGTTTCAGACGATTGACGAAGCCGAAAAAGCCCGCGAACGCCAACACGAACGCCCATTTGGCCGTTCAGGACAGCCTCTACAGATTGGATTCGGCAAATCCCAAGTATCTCGACGTCTCTGGGTCGGTGATCTGCATGGTTGGGCGAGTAAGTCGCTGTTGGAGAAGGAATTTGACCGTTATGGCGAGGTCGAGGATGTCGAATACAACCCGGATGACGATTATGGCTATGTGACCTTTGTGGAGATTGCTGCCGCGACGGATGCGTACAAGGCTCTCCAGGGGTCTCCGCTTGATAAGACGCATAATGTTAAGGTTGATTATGCTAAAGTGTAAGTTTAGGATCTTCATTTTCGATGAGAAGGTGGTCATTTTGTTGTTTTCAGACAGAAAGCCGAAAAGCGAAAACGCCCACGCACCCCATCCCCAAGCCCACCCAAGCGTGCTCGTGGCCCACGTACTCCATCTTCCGAGTCTTCGCGTGCTAGTTCAGCAAAATCACGTTCAAACAGCCCTCAAAGCCGAGCTGGCAGCAACTCTGGTCTCAAGAATGGCCAAACCGCAGAAATCGTAGACAATGTTGAGAAGCTCCGCCAACACGCAGCCTCGACCTGGAAGGGCCAAGTCATGCTCAAGAAAGTCAACTACCCCGTCAGTCTGCACCGCATCTACGGCAGCGAACACGTAATCCAGGACTATCTCCGCGATGATGAGGGTGTCGCCTACAAGTTGAGCATCACGCAACGATTACCCCTCGATGACGCTCTCACGGAAAAGTTTACCGATTCCACCGAGAGTAAGATGGCCATCGGCATCGGCGTCCCAACCCGCCCTGACAAGAACCTCTCCGATCTCGTCGCCTACCTCAAGGACAAGAACGCCACTGGTGTCATCACCAAGGACAAGACAAACACCTACATCCTCGGAAACTGCTCCTACACCCAGAGGATCATCCGTGATTTCACACCCTCCATCAAAGTTCTCGAAAATGCCGACGATCCCGACCTCCTGGTCATCATTGTCGTCGAACGCACCGACGTCTAGAAAACCACACGCATCCATATTGGTAGCCGCACCCTAATAATATTACTATTAATGAAATGTATTTGTTTAGGGCTCTACTGTTGCCCACATTGTATCTATTACTCTCACCATGATATTGTTTTGTTCATTCACATGCAGCACAAGCTTTCTTGTATTTTAACACACATGGAACTGTATTGTAGCTTCTGGTGTTTAACTAACCTCTCGATTTTTCTATCAACACAGCATTCATTCGCTGCTCACCACTATTATTAATTATTTCCGTTTTCAATATGATTGTAGTTGACTTTTTGTACTCTTGTTTCCTTCATGTATTAAAATTTGCATTTGCGGAAAGGAAACTATTGGCTGGCTTATGGTATACAAGTTAAAGGGGGGCGTATGCGACTAACTGACGAACAGACAATTACAGTCTGGCTGTTGGTGTTGTCGCGTGTAAATTGTGGCTTTACGATGTGTCTAGGGCTCGGATTGAGCGTCTGGGTAAGTGATTGTACTTTAATTTCAGGTTATTCCTGTTTTTTGAAGGCGAAGTTGTAAAATTGTACCATTGAAAGCGGAGTTGTTTACAATTTACAAAAAAGTGAGAGGCAAGTTTGAAATTGTTCTTTGTGATGTCATGGCAGGTGATACTTTTTTCTGTTTTTATGTAGCTTTACTGGCTTGAAATGTGATGTTTGAAATAAATATTGGAATTTTAAGCTTTTTAACGCACGGCACATCTGAAATCATAATATTTGTTTTCGACTTTTTTTAAAGTTCAAAGTTTCAAATTTCTGTTGTTTGTCGTTTTCACATAAATGCCACCACACGTGAAAATGGCCACCTTGTTCCCCTTAATCATGACGTTGGTGCAGGTGCACCTTTGTCCTTGTAATTTAAAAGCAATTTATTTAATAGCAACCTTATACAGTGTTAAAAGTGGTGTAATAAGTCCATAAAGATCAATATTCATTGTCTCTATCAATTGAAAGTGAGAATTTAGCCAATTAGTTGACCGTTTCCGTGTTTAGTGAAGCTTTTCCAACAACTGCTTGTAGTTGTTGCTCTGTAAGAACCGCACATACGGATCATTTTTCAACACGTTTTCCACGTGTTTCGTGGCTTCATCGAACAACGTCAAATCGACGTCCTTGTCCTTGATGCGTTTGATCAAGTTTTGACGCAGCCCAAACGGCAAGAACACCTCATTCGAGCATCCTTCCTTCAGGAATTGGTCATGGATGGACCGTGCCATGTTCTGCATGGCTTGACTCTTGTTCCGGGTGTTCCGGAACTCGATGATGGCCTCCCAGAAGCGGAGATTCTCCTCGGCATGGATCGAGTGCAGGAATTCACGGAAGTGATGACGACCGACCTGGTTGCCGAGCAAGGCGTCGAAGCTATAGGCCCACTTTTCGGCATAGGCACGGGGGAGGAGTTGCTCCAGGAAGCTGAGATAGAGCTCGCTTCGACGGAAGCGAGGAAATTGGTCGTTCTCGAGGAGCTTGCTGATTTCCTTGTGGGCGGGCTCGAGGAGGCGTTTGTCTGGGTTGCCGTCCATGATTTCCTTCAGCTTCTGAAAGCCATAAAGTTACATTTCTGTATTTAAAATCAAGTTTAAATGTCGTTTTTAATGTTTCGAAAGCGTTTCGCGCATAAAACGAAAACATTACATTTTGTAACGAAAGCGTTACACTAGCGTTAAACGCATCAAAAACAAAAAATTACGTTTTATGGTTCGGAAAAGCAAATCTGAACATTACAGAAGTCGAAAAAAACCACGTTACGTTTTGTAACGAAAGCGTAACACTCTGTAACGAAAACGTTACACCGTGCAACAAAAGCGTTACACAAGTGTTTTTGGCTCTATTAAGCTTAAAAGTCAAAACCCACCGCTTTAGCAACGCTGGAAATATTAATATACATGTCATACTTCTCCATGAGCTCCGTAACGTTCTGTTTGAGCTTCTCCGGATCGTTAATCTTCTTTATCTCGTCCAACTGCTCCACAAAAAGCATGTTTTCCTCGGCCAATGCTTGGAACAGGAAACAACGAAACACCTGGCGACCAATTTTATCAGCCATGATGTCAGCCACAGTGCTGCTACTCCACGAAGCCGCACGTGGATAGTCGATCCCATTGGTTGATGGCATTTCGGGCGCTGGGTTGGCACCCATGGCATTCTTATCGAAGAGGGCTTGCATGTCGTGCGGTATCGGTAAAGCTTTCGGTTTCGGAGGTGGTGGCGTGCGAACGACACGTGGTGACGTCACTTGGAGGGTTCTTTCAGGTGAAGTGTGCGGAGTCGGGGTGCTTGTGGATTCGGCGACTGGGGAGACGGCTTCTTGTTCACGGGTGTCGATAGGTGGGGGTGGAGATGGTGGATTTGATTGTGGTGGGAAGGTTTGTGCCTTGGAGGTGTTCGGGACGTCTTCCGACGGCGGCAACGGTCTGGAACGTCTGCGTGGAAAGCACAACATGTTAGTAGGCGACGAGGGATACAGGATTGTGAAGCCAGAGGCGCGCCCACTGCCCTAATAGGCAGGGTTAGATGCCACAATGGGTAATCCCGAAGAGCAGACTAGGGTAATTGGGCGCCTCCAGAGGGAGACGTAGCAGCAGCCGGGTGAAGCTGGTTACGGGCCGGCAGGTGAGCGGATGGGAAATGAATATGCGCTGGACAGACTAGTGTGAAAAGAAACCTTCGTAAATGGAGTGTGTAGCACCCGGGTAAATATTAGTGAACCAAGCCTGGGTTGCCTTTTTTCGCCCTTGGCAACGGTATCTGAATGAAGTAAGCCTGCGTGCCTGACAGCACCTCGGGGCCTAATCCCTTTGGCGCCTTCAGGTAATGTTGAGGGACAGTTATTGAAAATAGTGTTCCTTTAGGAGATAATGACCGTATCGACCGTTTTCATAAGACGGAAATTACACCGAAATGGGAGAAAAAGGTTAGCTTATTTCGAATAATGTACTTTCGAAAGCGGTATTTAGCCTGAGGGCATTTATCATAGCTGTGTAACAAGAGCACTTGAGAACTATCACGACCACAACCTTAATCCACACTAAATTATGCATCACTGCGCAAAAAATGGGAAATACACTTTTTGTGCACAAAAGAGGTCCCACCACGAAAAGAAGGGCTTCGCGCACAGCGCATCATCGCTACTTGCGATCACGTTATTTGCTCCCCATTCAAATTCACGTTTCTATCACACTTTTCTAAGACATTTCCCGAGGGCCGTCATCCACGGCATCCTACAAACCAAGAAATGACAGCAATGCGCAACCGGCACAGCACAGCCTCTCATATAGCAAGGAATTACCTGCCCTAAAAGACAAGCCCAACCCTACCTTGACCTTTTTTCGCATTTCCCCTATCCAGACACTTTGAATCCGCCCAGAATGAGTGGCTAACAGAGTCATAAAACTCAGAAAAAGTAACTATTCATAAATTAACCTCTAAATCAGCCGCCTTTTTCGTGGTTTTTGGTTGGGTCGGGACTACTTCCGCCATGACAGGGGCCTATCAGGCATAACTTTATCAAATTATCATAAAATTCTTAGTCTAAGCATGTTTACAAGTGTTATACACGGCTAGATGAAGGTAGCGAATGGGAATGACATTGAACTTCTGACACCCGAGAAATCTACCTCCGACGGCGCCGGCAAATGTTAACGACCTTATTTTACAAGCCTTTTATGTGCTCCACGGTAATGGCTAACCTGTCATGAAAGGAAAGTCGACTCATTTGACGGATTTAGGGCTAGGTAATCCTGGCTTAAGACGAGTTAGCAAAATTGATGAATAGATGGGGGATTCAGCATGAATCGGTTAAGGGTAAGCGTCAGACCGGAAGTCAATTTATAGAGCCACGTGCTTATTCATTATAGCCGTAATTTTGCCTTTATTAGATTGCAGAAGCTAATATAAAACATGTGAAAAGTCGCTTACCTGCGTGAAAACTGGACTTCAACAACATTTGCACGATAGTGTCGCCACATAACCTAGCTAATATCTGAAGAAGTCGAAGACGGTGAAGTCCGTATAGGAAATTATGCTGTTTACGTAGCCCACGGGAAAAAGTTAGCTATAGACCAGACTCATTAAGGTGGGCTGTTGACGAATCACCTACAAAATGTGGATGTGTTCACTGACACTTCACATGTGAATGGTAAACTTTTTTGACACGGTTGAAAGAATGAGTGAAAAACACGTGAGAACGGTGTTAAAATTGGAATATTGTTTTGTCTAAACTTAAATACTGCAAAGAAAAATGTGGCACGCACACGTGCCTACGCCGGTAAGTGCCTAAAGGATCCTATTTTGAGCGTAAAAACGAGTAATGAGTATGATCAAATGCATTTGCGGTTGCAAAAGAGTCACTATTAATCAGTCAGTTACTTAAAAACTTAAATGTAGAGTTGATAGTTTTTAAAAAGTGTCAAAATTAGGCAAAACATTCGATCTGAAATCATCTTTAGTCGTTACATTTTACGCCCCAAATGCTGCCTTAAAAGTGTAAACGAGATACTTTTAAGACGCTTTATGCTGTTATGAAAGTTACTAAAGGTCAAAACAACCAAAAACTAAACAACATCTGACTGAAAAGTACATCCAAATGTCAGGGATTCATTGCTAAGTGGTCATGATATACCACTAATAGCACAAAAGCCTGAAAACAAGACCCCTCAAAACATAATATGACCATACATCGGTCGGAAAGCTAAAAGAAAGTACCCTATCCAACGGAAGAACCCACTGGCTAGGAGTACAAGTGCCCCACATATAGTCGGCTATTCCCACCTAGCGCGACGAGCGTCGACACTTAGCTACTTATTTTCTTTCTTACAAAAGGCCCTAATTTTTGGCCAATGTTCAAAGACATTATAGATTTTGTGTCAGTGGTATGTATGTTCATAGCCGTGGAGTGGAACAGAATGGATAAAAACAACCTACAAATTCTGGTAACAACTAAAAATGGGAACGTTTTCTGAAAAACTGATTGAATTGCAAACGCAAACGCGACATTTCGCTCATATAATAGATATCAGATTCGTTTCAAACTTATGTTAAAGTTAAAAAACGTAACCAGAGAATATCTCTAATTATAACCTATTGTAAAGACTTCCGTTAAGCTTTAAATTTTCATAAAACTTCAAAGGGTTATAATAAAGTGATGACGCACACGATAGCGTGTCTGAAATGACGTTAGTATCGAAATTTTACAAGAAAATATACGGCATAATTACTTAGGGTGCCTCTCGCAAAGTTGTGAAAAAAAATTACTTGCTTATGTCACAGCTGCGATGAAAAAGTACACCTGCCTTTCGTAAGTCGGTTGTCGGTCGGCACTAAATGCAATTTTATTAGCGTAGTAACGTCAAAACATAAATATTAGTTTAAGGATGATGTGATTATAAGAGATCTGGACAATGGAATTGTCGAAATGGAAATTAGGCACAATTTAATTAAATAAGCGGTGGAACAGGGTGGTACAATTCGCACGCTTGAAAATGGAACGTGAAAACACCGTTTGCACAAGTGTGCGAATAAAGAAAAAGGCATTCAAAACACAAATGTGGCTGAGGACCACAAGCGCAAAACAGAAGAACCAAATCAAAAAGCGATAAAATAAGAACATACAAAGATCATCTAACAATATTAGGAAGCTTGATAGCCGTAAGGGTTGACCCGTATTTGTGAAATTTCAAAAGCTCGTGGACATTTGAAGATTGGACCCGATATCGGTGCTGCCAGACGACACATTGCAGATTCGAACAGGGAATATCAGCTCGCATGGAAGGGCGTAGCTTCACGCAGTTCATACATGCCAATTTTGAAGACACAAAGGCACTGTTTCGATCGGAAATGGCCTTGATAACGCGTTTTAGGGCAGTTTTGTCCGACCAACAAGAGGAGCACCAAAGATCGGCGCCGGTACCGCATCTGGAAGGGTTTTATCAGTCGTCGGAAGATAAATGGATAGAGATGGACTTACCCAAAACACTGTTTCTGATTGCCCAAATGCCAATTGACTTTGAGCGGGATCAGCTGGAACACACGGGCCAAGGCTGGCATCAGTTTTCGGCCAATGTAGTAGTTGTAATTGACAGTGAGCTGTGGGTTTTCCAGGAACTTCTGGAGCCGAAACACGCAGGAATAGACAGTGCAGTTCTTCGATGCGACTGGCGGCTCGGCAACGATGAACTCGAGACGTTCGCCATAAACGGGTTTGTGGAGGGGCGAGATGGCTTCGAGCTCGCTGAAATTTTAACGCCTAAGGACAAATTTGGTATTTTAGGCAAACCTGGCAATCTTCTTCATCGGCAACACCGCCGATTCGGCATAATTGACTCGATAATCCCCAGAAATAATAAAATCAGCCAATCGAATCTTCTCAACATTCTGCATTTTGTAGCGAAGATACTGTACCGCGCCGTCGACATTGTCATCGAACAACAGCCGTAAAACTGTTTCCATTGTGTGGGCGACGAATTCACATGAATCTCGACGGACAGTTTCAATCCCCTTCGCATCGAAGACGCCCTCCATGTCCGTTTCGTTTTCGTAGGACATGCCGACATAGCGCTTCTTTGATATGAGGCAGCAAGGCATCATGACTTTTTCAAATTTCAACTTCATCGGGTATGGATTCATCGCTGTGACGTCATCTGCGATCTGGCGTCCGAGCACAAAGGCTTCTGCGCGGGTAAGTCCTGGCATCAGAATGAACAGCGAATCCGTGTCGCCGTAGATGACTTCAGCGCCGCGGTATTTCGGCAAAACCGATTTAGCGTCGTCAACTATCATTTGGATCGCTTTTTCGAGAGCTTCCCTGCCTTTGGACACAATGGCATCAGCGACTTCAGCACATGGCATACGACCGCTCCAATTTGCTGAAGTGTAACCATAGGTGACATTGGCTATGAGCTTCAAAGCCAATTGTCGGGCATTTAGAAGACGATTCAAAACAGGATCATCGTAGCGCTTCATCGACTGCTTCACCATGACTCTTGTTTCGAGAAGTTCCTCCAGCATCATGGCAATGAGGCTTTTCCGGGTCTCTTTTTTGACGAAAACTCCGCCGACAGGGCTGATGTGGATCTGGTCGTGTTTGTGGAGGTCGGCAACGAGGTCAACATTAGGGGCATCAAATGGCAGTGCTCCGAGGAGGTATTCGTCGTTTTTGTTGTCCAAACATTGACGAATCTCATTCAAACGACCGATACAGGTGGAAAAACAATAGTTGTAAGCGATGCAGACGGATGGGTAGAGGGATTGGAAGTCGAGAACGACGACAGGATCGTAGTAGAGGCCTGATCGGGGTTCCATGTTGAGAGGGATCGTTTCGGGGGAGGTCATTCTGAAATCTTAACATTTTCAAAAGTAAACTGTTTAGAAAGACTCACGCATTCCTCTGCTCAACGCTAACACTCGGCGCAATAAAGTTATGTGCCGCCGTCAACCTCAACATCATAGCTTCAACCCGGAATTGCGATCCACGATTCAAAACTTCCGTGAATTGAATCCCATAGACACGTGCCATTTGGGATGTTTTGATGAAAATATCCAATGCAACCAAAATCTGGACAGAAATATCAGCTTTTCGGTGGAAATGCCGCAAAATCATTGAATTCAAAGACGCATCATCCTGGGACAACACTGTTTCGATCCACTTTTGAGAAACATCCGCAAATCGGCGACGCAATATGGATGAAACGACAGCACTGAGACGGTAATGGCGCATCGGGTGATCGGATCGGACAATATCCCAGACATTTAGGAGGATCCGGCCACGAACATCGGCCAATTCAACGATTGGGGTGCCATCGACGCGAAGACGGCTTACAGCTTCACCAAGACTGGAACATTGGAGTGTGTTTGCTCGTTTGAGACAATATGCAAGTGAAGTTCGATTGATGTCGTAGCCGACGATGATGTCAGGGTCGTGGGTTCGTATGAGGTTAGCCAGGGCATCGAGGAGGTCGACTTCAGAATCGAAATGGCTAACATTCGGGAATTCAGTGGCATCGAAGCGTATATCAGACCGTATAAACCCTCCATGATGTTTCGGTCTCTGAAAGCTGATGCAAACATCGGGATAGATGGCGAAAAAGATGCCCAAAATGGGGTCCTTGGCCGGATCCGGAAGGAAGTGATCAGCTGTCGCTCCACCGCCGCAACAAGCGAAAAGGACCTCGATTGATAGCACTGTCAATCCATGGACACTTGAAGCTCGCATTGATTCGGTGAATAAGTCGGATGCAGCCTTCTGGGACGAAGTTATCTTCGTTGGCGATTCCATTTGAAAAACGACCGTTTCATCGAGCGGACGGAGCGTCGCATCCGTGTCATCGCACCAGGTTTCGTTCGTCGAGGCTGCGGAGAAGACCCGGGGACAGATGTCGGAGGAAGTGTGGCGGCGGAGCTGGAAAGAATGATCAAATTTCGTCGGAAACGAACGCTCAAATTTGAAAATCAAAAAACCACGCGCAGTTTTTTCCGAGATCAAACGCGGTCCCGTCACGAAAGACGCTGCCACCGTTGCGCACACCAAGCTGGGAACATTTTCGCGACTGTCAATGCGCCCACGTTTTTGGATCGATTTCGTCACTTTCCACGCTTGATCACCGCGATTTGACTAATCCATCACCATCTAACATATCTTATAATCGTCCTGATCGATCCAAACCACCCATATTGTCCCATTTCCAGCTAACCCAACCCTAACCGCGATGGGCAAGGATAAGCACAAGACTAACCGCGTCATGAAGATGAAACCCGGCAAATCAATCGCCAGCTACATGGATCTCCCCACCAGTACGAACTATATGGCAACTACGTCCACGTATCCATGTGGCCCGAAGGAGAATATGACGTATTCAAAATGTACAGCGCAGCTCGCGAATATATTGGTAATTTTTTGCTCATTTTTTGACGAAATTCAAATCCTATAAATTGTCCATCTTTCCAGGACACTCTGAACTACATCCACGAGTCTAAGAAGCCGGGCGCCAACCCGCTGGAGCCCTGGGTGAAGACACAATATCAAAGGATAGTCGTCGAGCTCCGAGAAACTGTCAATAGGGGCGCAATGCCGTCGACGATCGAATACATCGTGAATAGGCTCATTCGAGACTTGAATAACTTTGTGGACAAGGACTCCACTGATACGTACACGTTTAGTACGAAGCTTGGAGAATGGTACAATGTCAAGCGACGGGTTTGTTAAATTTTTATATAAAATATATAAAAATTCAAATTCAAAAGCCGATTTTCAGGTTCTTTTGAAAACATGTGCGACTAACCTTGTTGTCAATGCTTTTGAAACCCACGGTCTCATGGTCCAAGTTGTCCGGGTCCTGAACAAGCTTATGGCATTGCCGCAGTACCAGCGATCTGTCTCGATCAAGCGCCAGTTGAATCCTTACTACAGGGGCATCGAAATCGCATACAATGTGGCGAATGCGTCGATTCCGAAGTGTTCGTTGGATAATGACAGCACTCCCTCGGGGCTGGTTCGTCGGACGGGTGGGTTCTAATGATGTTTATGCTAGTTTTTTCATGAAAATCGTCGATTTTAGGCCCAGATGTCGTCTCTTCCAGCAACAAGACAGCTGATCTCCCTCGTCCTGATATGGGTCCGAAGATTTGCCCCCTCCAGGTCGATGTAGTGTCCCTTTGGAAACTGTTCTCCATCCCCTTCGACTACAGCGAGTTCAGCGCAACGACTGAGTTTTTCGAGGACTTGAATCTGGCCCGATTTGCGACAAGGCTTCGGGATGGGCTTGGAAAGGTCAAGTATGAGCTGACCTATGTTGCCACAAATAACAGGTTAGTCTATCTGGCCAACTTATCATGATTCAACCATCCTTTGCAGTGCCATTTCGACCAGACAACTCGAAGTCTCCAAAAAGCTAGCCCAATTCCACGTCAGTGAAGCCAAAAACATGAGCAATGATGCCAAATGGTTTCTCTCCACCCAGCGCCAAAAGAAGGACCAATCCGCGGCCACATTGCAGGCCCAGCAGAAAGAGATGGCGAGGCTCCAAGAAGACTACGTCAAGATCGAAAAGGATATCGAACGCCAGTTTAACATCATCAAAGAAGTCGGTGTGGTGCCGTTGGTCAGCACGAGGGCGCGATACTCGACGTTTCACAAGAAGATGCTCGATGCTGAGAAGGAGGTCAACAAGCTGCGGGAGATGATTCGCCGGCACGAGGAGTCCATCACATCGATGGAAGCCGCCTTCGAAGAAGCCGTTACGAATGCGATTAAGCAACTGTCTGACACCGAGAAGGAGAAAGCCGAGGCCATCAAGCGATGCGGTTTCGAGAAAAAGCTGAACAAAGAAGTAAGGTTTTTACGACTGCTAATCCTATTTCAACTTTTTGTGGAAAGTTCAAACTATTTTCCCATAGTTTTTACACGGAAACTGTTTCCCACGTCTCTGACGGCATTTGGAACTACATAAATACAAAAATTTGCGTAGTTTGCAAAATGCCCTCGATGGTTTTTTGAAGTACTGTCCTTTTTCTTTTTTATGTTTACAACTTGAAACTTCCAACTAGACCCAGCCTTCTTATTTGTCATTCAAATCTTTTTTATTACCCCGTTTTTCAATTTTTAGATTAAGGAAAACTCGGAATCTGCTGAAAGCTGTCTGACCGCACAGAAGCGCGTGAAGGGAGTTGACGCGTTCGCAACTCGCCACTTACGTTCACGCAAGGCACTTCTTCGGAAAATGCGTCATGCGAAAGCTCAGATCGACAACTTTACGGCGTCCCTCACCGTCGAAGCCGACCCTCTGCGCAGAGAGATCCTATCGACGACCCTTGCCCAGTGGGAGAATACGGTTCAGAGGTTGAAGAAGGCGGAAACAGAGGGCGATGAAGAGTTCCGGAAGCTTTCTGACGACATTCTTTCTGGTACACTTTCGATCGAAGATGCGTTGAAGATGAAGCCGGTCGAGGTTGAATTGCCGAAACGCACTCATCAGCTGGATCTGCCTGAACCCGTCGGTGATGTCAATCTGCCGTCGCCGATTGCGCCTCCGAAAGGTGCTGCTGCTGCTCCGGCGAAGAGAACGCGGTTTCCAATTGAGGCAGATGCGAGCTATGAAGGTTTGTTTTGCGATTTTGTATACTTCCGTTTTGTAAATTGTAGATTTTAGGTCTGCCCCCAATCGGCGTCATCCCGTACAACTACATCAAAAAGTCGAACAGCGCCTGGTATCCGCCATCCGTCGAGTACAACCCCTCCGTGAAGGAATCCACTTCCAGCGTTTCGATAGGATCACAATCATCGACATCCTCCTACTTTTCGACCATATCAAATTCAATCTTCGCCCAGGCACCTCCACCTGTCGATCAATCTTATCAAGGGTCCTATTACCGTTCCATCGTGCGACCTCATCTTGGCCCCTCCATGGCGAAGCAGTTTGCCAAGTTACAAGCGCAAAGAAGACTGCCTGTGCCCTTTTAACTGTTTCATAACCCATTTTTATATTTGTTATGTTGATCATTTGATTTTTGTTGCTTACATGAACGGTAACGTCATTACTTTTTGATAAGGGACTTACAGTTGGATCCAGCAAGACGGGAGGATAGTCAGCTTCGACATGAGTCAGGCGGCCATCGTCGCAGAGGTCTTCAATGTCCGGCGAATCGCAAAGATCGATCAATGGAGGCTCTTCGTCGTCGTCGATTTGGATGATTTGCGTCATTTCCAGTTGCTGCGTCGATTCATATTCGTGGTCATCGGGATCGGGGGCATCGTCGAGCTCGTTTTGGTTCGATTGGGAGTCGACATAGGCTACGACGTCAGTGGATTCAGCGTTTTTGATGACGGCTTGTGTCGCGAAGGCTGATAATCTGGATGGTGTCACTGGCAATTGGGACATGTTGGCATTGCCGGTTCGAGCTTTGTTCAACATTTGTTTCAGGCTTTCGAGATGTTTGGATTCCGTCGTTGTAGGGACCTTCGGGACACCCCATTCAGGTCGACTTGGACGGTCTAACTGACTTCCGAGTTGGTTTCGACGGAGTTCCTCTTCGCGCCAGATGAATTCGAGCCCAGCGCATTGGTAGTCGGCTGAAATGGGTCAAATACTTTCTAAAACGATGGCAAAAGGCTTACTTTGAGTAGCTTGGGACCCGTTTTTGACGATATCGTGCACCCAAACGTCAGCCTCCACCGCCATATTCGACACTGGTCCAACCCCATTGAAGACGATACCCTTTCCACCGGCACCTGTCACAATAGCGGCGGTATGCCTTCGGTAATGGACATTCTGGAAGTGGATCAGCCCCATTCCGGCCAGATTCGCGTCAATGAAGACCTGTAACAAGTACGGTACATGGGTCAGATACGGTTGAAGCAATCTGCTTTTCGGGCTCTCTTTCTGTAGGACCATCCCAATCCGATGGGCGAGTCTGGCATCATAGAAGACAACCTTGACAAAGTGGTCCTTCTCGGGGTAGAATCCATAAAAGTCAGTCGCTTCGACCGGGACGACTTCATGGAGCAATGGCTGCCCTTGCCTCAGGGGATGTTTGAGCAATCGTGCGCATTTGACGACAATTCGGCCAACTTGGGTCTTGACATCATCGTCGAAGCGGGTCCGCGTTCGGAGAAGGAGGTACGGTAGGGCGCCGTGGAGGTGGATTAGGCACTTTTCGTCTGAAAACACCCAATTTGCAACTTCAATTACGGTAAAACAGTGCCAACCATGTTGTGTGATGCCAAAAATCCTTACAACCGGCAACCGAATGAACTTGTGATAGGAACTGTTGAACACTGTCGACGAAAAGCCATTCACGAACTCGGCCGTTGTTTCACAGTGGACATTACGCACTGTCAGGGTCGTCATAAACCTGTCAATTACGGTAGTTTTGATTGGATTTCAGAAAGTTCAAAGTAAATTGTGTAATCGATACACAGTCAAAATCCAAATTTAAACAATAAAAAGCATGTTCAATTTATTAAAACTTTGTAAAATCATATGGCAAATTGGCAAAAGAGCACCGACTAGAGATATCTGGGAGAGATAAGCATTCTGGGATTGATAAGAAGGTTAATATGGCACAAAAATTGTAGAAGATTAGGTCATTTTGCAGGATCGAAACAATTGGTCTTCGTATTCACGGAGTTGTCGCATGAATCCGTCATTTGGGCGGCATACTGTAACCATATACCGTATATCAAGCTCCGAAATGGCTTCTTATCAACTAAATGGCCTAAATATCAGAATAAAAACTTACCACCCCGATTATCTTTGACCTGCTTGAACGCATCAAAGTAACTTTTATGCTCTGACCACATTACATAAGCGATTGCCAAGGTGCATGAACGGGATATTCCGGCATTGCAGTGGATTAGCACCTGTAATTGGCCAGATATCGCACAGAAACCGCTAAAAACAGACAAACCTTTCCACCACCCTTTACCGCATTCGATATGAACTCATTCGTCGCCTTGAAATGCATCTTGATATTTGCTGATGGCTCATCAAGCAGCTCAACATTGTAATATGTAAACTTTTTGGGAAACACGTTTTTGATTCCGGTCGCGCAATTCAAAATGTGCGTGATCCCGTTCTCCGTTAGTAGTTTGTAGTCTTGGGCGACGTCTTGGGAGCTATAATAAACATAATTTATATATAAATTGTTAAGATTTTGGCACAAACCTGACAAAAACGCCATTAGCGATCGGCGCAACCTGCAAGTCCGGCTTCAAATCGATCACAAATCCGCACCTTCGCAGACGTTCAACCTTCTTTCGTCTTCTGTTAGATATCGGGTTGCCATCCAGGTTGACTGTGCCATCTTCAGAGGGAATATCAGCGCTATCAGTTCGGGTGAATTCGCCGTTTTTATCGCGAGTTTCGACGACGACCAGCCCGTCGGGTTTTGTGACCCTGCAAAAGTGGGAACAAAATATATAAAAAGTAGCTGAAAAGTGTACCTACACAGTGTCAACTTTGGTTAGTTTGTTTTTAGCTGCCTGGAGACGTTGAAGGAGGGACATTTGGCGGATTTGGGAGCTGGAAAGGCGCTTCCAAATATCCAACTTCCGGAAAATTGGGAATTAGCACATTTCCTTGGCAAAGTGTGACCAGCGTCTTTCTGCGTTTTGCGTCGACGGAGCTCCGACCTTTTTTGTTTCATTTCATTTTCGATCGTTTTCAAGCTTATTTCCCTCCTTTCCAGGCTCCCCACCATGTCCGACGATGAATCGCCACCTTCGCCGAGTGCCCCGCCTGTCAAGGTCTACAACGCGCCGCACATTGGCGGATATATGGATTTGAAGTATCGCGTTCTCGCCGACTCTGCCAAGGCCGAAAAACAGGGCTCCAAAAGCTTTTCCGATGCTGCCGTCAAGAAAACCAAGAAGAACCTGTTCGGCGTCTCGAAGGAAGCTAAAGAGAAGGCCGCCGCAGCCGATGAAGCTCGAAGGCAGCGGATTAGGGAAGCCGAAGCGGCGATGGAGCTGGACGAGAAGGAGCGCGAACGACAGCAACGAATGGCCGAAAAAGCCGCGGCCTATGAGAAGCTGAAGAAGGGTGATAGGCCGAGATATGATGATGGTACTGATGTGGATTATCTGGTTGACTTTGCAAGGCGTAGTCGGTCGAGGTCACCGATCCGAGAACATCAGAGGTCGCGTTCGATTTCGCCAAGGCCTGGGCCATCGACGCAGTGGCCGGTCTCCAACGGCGCGTCCAGCAGTACCTATTACGAACCTCCCGCCGAACATGAAGACGCTGTCTACTACGACCCTCGAGAAGACGCTGGTCGACAGCTAGGTGCCGGATTCTATCACTTACCGAAGCAAGTCGACGCTCGCGTCGAGAAGATCCGCGAACTCGAGGAAACGAGCCGTCAAACGGTGGCCCTACGATTGAAGAAGAAGGCCGCACGGAAAGAAAAGAAGCGTGAAGAGCTGATATCTATCAATCTCATGCGTGAAGTCGAAGGTTTACCGCCGCTGGAGCCAAGTTCCGACGAGGACGAACCCGAAGAACATCCCGGCGCCAATCTCGATGTCAATGCGATCCCTCTACCCGGTGAACTTCCCCAAGAAGAGCAACGCCGAATCAATGAACAGAAGAAGCGCGAAGCCGACCTCGAATGGGATAAGGGCAAGGCTCGCGAATTGAAATGGCTCCAAGACGAGCGTGACTATCGTGATGACGAGTTTCGGCCCCCTGATTCGTACTTTTCTAGTAATAAGAAACCTCCCCGGCGTTATTGAGTGATTTTCGTGTTTCGCGATGTCTAACTGATTGTACTTATATATATGAAAGTGATGTAAATAAAAATTTTAGGTAACCATGACCAAGAAAGCGCGTTCCGCCAACTCAACCCCTGCCAAGGTGCCACAGGCTTCCAAGAAGGTGCCACAATCGGCCCAAGTAAAGCTGGCTACAACCCCCAAAGCGCCAAAGAAAAAGGTCGTCGTGAAGTCGCCGACAACCACCCCGAAGCTTCCAAAGAAGTCGAAAGCGCCGTCAACCCCCTTCCCGAAAAAGGCGTCAAAGCTCCCTGAATCCGACTCAGAATCCGATGCCGACTTCGATCCCAGTGCTGAAGACCATGAGGAAGAGGACTTCCACATGAGCGAGGACGAAATCAATCAGGAATTGATGGAATTGGGCGATGAAGCTGCAGAACATGCCATGCTTCAAGGATTCCAGGATGACTTCATCGATGAGGACGAGAAGGAGTATTTGGAGAAGCAGCGAAAGGTTAGTTACTTACAAACAAGTAAAATCTATAGTAATTGGGATGTCTTTTAGACCCGTCAATCCAAAACATCAAAGACCGCACAGCTCGCCGACGACGGCAGCAACGACTCCGAAGACGATGAAGATTTCAAACCTGCTTATGAAGAAGTTTCCGAGGATGATGCGTGGGCCGAAGATGACATGGCTGTCGAAGCGGTTGAGCTACTGAAAGAAAGCGAAGAGCACGAAGCGAAATCAAAGAAGACGGAAAAGCCAAAGAAAAAAGTGCCCGCTGTGAAGAACACTGCCGCTGCAGCTAAAGCAAAGAAGATTCTAGCCGAAATCGACAGCGATGAGGATGAAGACGATGATGCCGAAGATGTCGATGATGACGCTGAAGATATTGAATTCGACGAAGAAGACCTTTTCGGTGACGATTCTGATGCCGAAAGCGAGGAACAGAAGCTCGATGGCGAAGAGGATCTCAAAGATGCAGAATCCGGCGAAGACGAGGAGGAAGACGATGGAAACTACCAGGAAGAGTTGAAGAAGCTGCTCGATGCTGATCCTGAGTTCAAGAAGTACGTCGAAACCGAGGAGAAGGATTTGCTCGACTTCAAAGAAGGTTGGTGCAACTCTTTTTAGCTTTCGATAATGTTTGGTTTCAGAATCCGATGACGAAGAACCCACCGGCGATGGCCGCATCGAAGTCACCCTCGAAATGGTCGAAGCCGCCGTCAAAGCGTTCACCGACCCCAAAACATCGAAGAAAGTTATGACCCAGCAAGTCAAATTCGCCGTGAAAGCCTTCTGCGCCTGCCTTATGCGAGTTGCCGATATGGCACCGGCTTCAAAGTACGTCGTCAATGAGGACAAAGTCTTTGACAATGTCGTCCGCATGTGCTACGCCTACGTTGCTCCGGTTATTTTGACGCTTTTGGACCCTATTCCGGAAGTCAAGAAAGAGGAAGCTGAAGACACGCCGAAGTTCGATCCGACGAAGAAGGACAAGCCTGAACGTAAAGCGCCCCCGAAGTACAAGAATTGGCGAGAGTTTTCGACGATTATCAAGCAGTTTTTGCATTGTTTGAACTTGGTGAGTTACTTTTTGTCAATTTCATCCATAACGCGCTGCCATTACAGTTCCTCGTCGAAGCGACCTCCAAGGAAATCATGCATTGCACCCTGCGTGCCATCGTCGACAATATCGGCCTTTACGTCCATTTTGAGCGCATCTCCCGCAACCTGATCAAGAGCCTTGTCCGTGTTTGGTCGCGAAAGACCCAGGATTGCCGATGCCTGGCTTTCATCGCTCTCTGTAAGCTGATCCGTTTCGATGGTCGCCTCTTCTCAACCGTCTACAAGTCCTGCTACGTCGCCTATGTTGCCAACACCCGTGGAATGTCTGAAGCTGCCACCCCGCTTATCACTTTCATGCAGCGTTCATTCGCGACGCTGACCTTCGTCGACCCTGCTGTCGCCTATCAGTACGCCTTCGTCTACATCCGTCAATGCGCGATCCATCTCCGTAATGCGACGATTGCGAAGCGCAAGGATCTCATCAAAACCATCTACAATTGGCAGTTTGTCGCGTGCTTGTACCTCTGGACGGCCGTCTTATCGACCCTCTCCAAACCAGGGACAATGGTCCAGGAAGGCTCTCGCTGGCTGCGGGACCTCGTCCATCCACTGATTCAGATCATTGCCGGCACGATGAAGGCCTTCAACGCGCATCGCTACGTCCCTCTGAAGTGCCATTGCGTTCGGATGTTGCTCCAGCTCCAAATCAACTGCAACGTCTACATTCCGACGCTGGCCTATGCCGCTGAATTGCTGACTGACCTTCAACGCATCGACAGCAACAAGGGAAAACGCTCCAAAACAGGCGCCAACAAGCAGTACCAAATTCGTGAACTCATCAAATTCAACTCTGACGCCTTGGAAGAATCCTGGTACCGTGACCGTCTCGCTGATGAGATCCGTGAGTTGCTGGTTGAAGCCGCCCACGCACTTCGACACAGTGTCGCTTTCGCTGATGTCTACGCGCCGATCGGTCAGCAGCTTCGGAGCTTCGTCAAAGCCTACAAGAACCCCGTTCAAAGCATTGCCTTCAAGAAGGTCGTTACAACGCTAAAGACCCATGCGGACCAGGTTGAGCTGCTCGTCAATGCCCGCGGAATCGATCTGAAGAGCTCGACGGATCTGGAGCGCTTCGGAAAGGCTGTCGACGCCGCTACGAATGCGCTGAATGTGTTGCACGCTGGCTATGCTTCTGGCAAGTGATTTTGATTTGGTTACTTAAATTGTTGATTTTGGTTTTGTTAAGTTTCAATATTTCTTTTGACATTTTCGATAAATTGAGTTTTTTAAATTCAAATTTTACTTTAACATCTCATTGAAGTTTCAATCAAAAAAGTTGGGCAAAATTAGTCGGAACAAGGCCCAAAAGCCTTCCCATTAATGAAAACACGTGCCGGTTGGCCCTGAGGGCATTTAGCGACGAAATGGAGGGGGTGGGTTTGTCCTGATTTGGGATCTTTGACGACGGTAGTGAAGTCGACAGACAGGCCAGACGCGTCTGAACTGAGCACTCCGGAAGAACGACAAGTCGGTGCTGTCTGCGAGGGTTTCGTGACGACGGAACTCGTGAGACGCGATGTCGTGTATTCGGTCGGGGCGGATGGTGGGGTTACGGTAGGTGTGACGGAGAAGGTCGAACCAGTCACCGAAGACACGGAAGACGAAACAGGCGGCGATTCGGTGACGATGGTGAAGGAGTCAATGGGTGATTGGACGGAGGTCGTGGAAGTCGATGGAGTTGAGTAGGAGGGGGCTTGTTGGGGTTGGATTTGGGGCCTGGAGGGGGACATTTAGACGCTGTTTTGAAAGATGTGAACTTACAGTAGATTTTTACAACACTTTCCACACTGCTTGGCCGTCTTCAACCGATTGTAGTAGTTCCTCAACCGCTTGACCTCCTCTGTATCCACGCTGGTGCCATCCTGTAAATTGCGGACGATCAACAGCGACTTGTCATCCATCGAGGTGTATACCCCGTCACGAGCATTCAGCCGAGCGTCTTCGCCACGGAGCGGGAATCGGAAAACATCGACAGCAGACCCGGTTTGGGAAGGCGTCGACGATGGTGTGCGACTTCGGCTCGCGGGAGACTTCCTTGGCGTCGAACTATGTAGTGGCGTCGGGATAGAAGTGCAGGAGCCACTGCTACTGCCCTCTGTGAAAGTCACCGGTCGAACCGGGTCATAGATGCTTCTTTCCAGGGCGAGTTGACGCTTCGGAGGCCGGACCGCGAAGCGACCTCCACATTGGACGGCATCTGCGTCGGTATCGAGATTCAGAAGGGCGGCCTCGGCGGATTCAAGGGCGGCATCGACGAGGGCATTGATGGCGCCGATGGCTGCGTCCTCCGGGTCCATGGCTGCGGGAAATGGGCGAAAAACGAACTAAAAGAATGAATGGCAATGCCAGAAAGACAGGAAATATGCAAATTTCACAGGTTTATTTAACATTTAACAAAGAAATAATGCATTATTCATCCTCGGCGGAAGATCCATCTTCACCACTCTCGCCTTCACCATCATCGATGTCTTCGTCGACGTCAGGGACGTTATCGGCGTCCGCGGGTCCTTGGGCGTCTTCCATGACAGCATCTGGCGGGAGTTCGACTTCTTCGTCATCGTCATTGAAAGCGGCTTCTTCGTCGTCGTCATCATCGACAGCCGCTCCCTCTTCGTCAGAGTTAGCGTCTTCAGGTTTCTGCGCATCTTCCATGACAGCGTCTCTTGGGAGATCGTCGTCTTCATCGCCATCGGCTTCTTCATCGTCGGAGTTGGGCTTCGTTTCTTTGCGTTCGGCGCGTTCTTTGAGCTTCTTCACGAGGGCTGAAACGATCATTTTTACTAAAACTGTCTAAATGCGGCTTTAAGACAGAAAAACGTACCTTTAGCAACATTGAAAGACCCTCCAGTCTTCTCATTACAAACCCCACACCGAACTTTACACTTTGCCAATGCACACTTTTCACAGAAGTAATGCGAGCACTTTGTAACCACCGGGGAAACGAAATCCTCTCGACAGATGTAGCAAGCGAAGGGGAATTCGTCCTCGCTGTCGCCGTCTTCCTCGCCACTGATGAGGTATTCGTCGTCTTTGGCTTCATTCAGCTTGCCTTGCTCCCAGTCGCGTTCCAATTCCCAACCGTGTTTATAGTCGCCGCGGTCGTGCATGAACTTACAGGAATCTGAAAGACAAATAAAACTTCGGAACAGCTAAAAATATATAAAAACCAACCTCCAAAAGTACAAAACCCAGTCTCCTTGTAATCCTTGCAAATATCCGGGGCATAATCCCATCGCACCGAAGCTCGCATATATTGGGTTGCCCTGATCGGTCCCAGTCGATTCAGCCCGGATTTCGCATTGCCACGGGCATTGTCTTTCTGTAGACTAGCGCCATACATGGCTTGGCCTTGGTAGAGCTTTTCACCGGGCTTTGAACTGCCAGCGGCGCCTTCTTTCTCCTTTTCCGTTAACGCTTTCTGGATCCGTTCAAACTGGGCTTGAGCATCTTGATCATGCCCGGTGTCATGTTCTGTCCGTGCCGTGGCACCCATATCACTAGGGCCGGCTTTCTCGAGACCGGCGGAAGCGTATTTCACGTCGATGGCGAACTTTTTCGATGGAACAGGTTCGTTGTCGGAATCGGATTCGGTGGATGAGGAGTTGCGTTTTTCGGGGGCGTCTTTCTTGGTCTAAAAACAGATATATATATAACACATATTTGGAAAGAGAAAAAGTAAACTTACAGATTGGGTCAGCTTGTTTTTCCGTTTCTGATTAGTAGTTTTGATGGAAGAAACGTCCGGCATGCTGTCATCGCTGCCGGAGGAGCTTTCCGGCTTGGCAACCACCTTTCGAATGGTCTTGGCCTTCTTGGCAGGGCGTCGGAAGGATACGGATGAGGATGGTTCGGCGTCGGACATGCTTGGATGGATTTCGTGAGGGTGGAAAGAACGACGAAAGGCGGGCGAATTTCAATGCGCGTGTTGTTCAGTTGCGTGCAATGTGCTTTCGAAAGAGATCGTCAGTGGAATAATGCGACATGTCCTTGACGCTTCTATCTGTAATAATTTCTTGTCTACATATTTAAATGCAAATCGCTTTTTCCAAGTTATTAAACACGTAATGTTTTTATTGATGGCAGAAGTAGTTAACGGGTTAAGTTGAACCGTGCCACTGAATCAAGAATCGACGTGTTAACAGTTGTCGTCGTTTGCGCACAGATGTTTTTTCGGCGTGTCTCAACGCGCTTTCGTGTTTTGCTGCGCCTCTCGACCCAGCATGATGCATCGGCTAAAACGCAGACGTCTTTCGTCAAAACAGCCGCCCCTGGCGGTTCCCCACTTAACCGGCGATGACTCATACTCATCCCCTGTGGCATATAACCCGACCCAACCCGTCTTTGCTTCTTATAAAGCTGTTATTTCGTTTTGAAATGATGTCATTTCCACGTTTTTTATAAACTTTGCCAAACAACTTTCGATTTGCGTTCAATTCGTTCAACTTTTCATTGTTTTATTCAGTTTGCGTTTCTGATATAACTTGCTTTGTTTCAGCCCCGATCCCCTTCTCCCTCCTCCAAAATGAGCTTCATGGAATCCATCTTCGGTCGGCGGAAAACGCCCCAGGAGCTCTTGCGCCAGAATCAACGAGCTTTAAATAAAGCAATGCGCGAGTTGGACCGTGAACGACAACGTCTGGAAGGGCAGGAATCTAAGATCATTGCCGATATTAAGAAGATGGCGAAAATGGGCCAAATGGTGAGTTTCCTTTGATTTTGCGAAAATTGCACGATTTTCATGGCAAATTTCCAGAATTCTGTCCGCGTTATGGCCAAGGATCTCGTCCGAACCCGGCAATACGTCAAGAAGTTCATTAACATGCGGGCAAACATCCAAGCTGTGTCGCTTAAGGTTCAAACTTTGAAGAGTCAGGATGCGATGGCACAGGTCAGTCTTTTTTGTTTGTTTTTCGTAAAAGATACCATTTTGTAATACCTTCAGGCGATGAAAGGCGTGACTCGCGCGATGCAATCGATGAACAAGCAGCTGAACCTTCCCCAGATCCAGAAGATCATGATGGAATTCGAGAAGCAGACCGAAATCATGGACATGAAGGAGGAGATGATGGGCGACGCCATCGATGATGCCATGGGCGATGCTGACGATGAGGAGGAGACGGAACAGGTCGTGGCCCAAGTTCTCGATGAACTCGGCATCCAAATGTCGGAGGAACTCTCCGGTCTGCCGAGCGCCGACAACGCCCTCGCGTCTGGCACGAAGAAGCAACAGCCCGTGGCAGCCGAGGCCGCCGTCAGCGATGCCGATGCTGATCTCCAGGCGCGTTTGGAAATGTTGCGTAAGAATTAATTTCTATTTGCTTCGATCTGGGACTAATTACTACCGAAATAACTCTGTTTTGATACCTTTACTGGGGGAAAGTTTGTACTGTTTTCACGGGGGTTTCGAATTCGATTTGTATAAATTTTTTTCATTACAAAAGTTTTATTTTTACAAAAACGACAGATAGGACGACATTACTTTGGATTTTAGGAAAGATAGGAAGCTTAGAATTAAGGATAAGGAAGACTGTTACATGAAAAGACGTCAAGACGAAATTACAATGATAAATTGTTCAAAATAGGACAAGATATGGCCAAATTAACAAAGTCTGAAGAAAGTATAGAAGAGCTAAGAGTGTTGATGAGAGACTGTGAGCAAAAGTGGACCAATTAAGGTCATAGACAAAAGTCTAGAAGTAGGACCAATTTGGTTTGGGGAGACGTAGAAATTTTAAAATCTGAGGATCAAGAGAGAAGATAGAAGGCTGTCGTGTATGAGAATCGGTATCTGTGATGGCAGAGATCTTGAAGATTAGCAGATCTGAAGACCCTTAGGCTTGGGAGCCGAGTTGCGGCGACGCTTCTGCTTCTTCTGGCTTTCGGCGACGCAGCGCTGGCACTGCCATGGAGGCGAGACCATGTCGGGAACGGAATCGAGACAGGCGCTGAAAAAGTGACTGTTATTAAAGGGCTTTGAAATGGTGGGAAACAGCTTACCGATGGAAAAGGCGTTCGCATCCGCAGCAGCTGATAAAGTCAGGATCAGGTTTGATGCGTTTACGGCACTTGCCACATTGGTCACGGGGCTTCTTCGGCTTCTTTGCAGGATCAATTGAAGCGTTGGAGGTGGTATTGCCGTCCTGAGATTCAGCTCCAGAGCCGGCTGTCGAGACAGAATGAGATTTCCCGGCGATTGAGGATGGCGCCGAGGAAGGCTTACTCTTGTTAGAGATAATGACCATAACAGTGCCGACATACGTCTGGCCTGGAGGGCAGGGGCCAGCCTTTTCGCGGAAAACGATTTGCTTGTCCTCAGTCGAAGCCATCGGACGGCCATTCTCCTTCGCGTCGGACGCAGTGGAGGAATCGGACATCTTTGCCTTTTGGACCTTCTGTGGCACAGGACAGCCAGCTTCGGATGGACGCTTCAACGGCGGCCGATACGCTTCACGCTCCTCCTTTTTGGCCAAGGCTCGGGCCATGGCTGCATTGCGGCGCTCATCGGCGAGTCGCTTCTCTTCTCGAATAGCAGCCATTCGAGCAGCCTTGGCTTCGGCCGTGGCCGGATCCTTCCTCGGAACATATGGCAGCTTCTTCGTTGGCATAATCAGGTTGTTGGGATCAAGTCCAATCATGTTGCAAGCAAAAATACGGTCTTGCGACACGTAACCCCTTGTGATGGTGCCGGGAGCTGGCCTGTCTGAAAATGAAAAGATAAAATTTGAAATTTAAAAGTTGAAATTTTTATAAAACAGACCATTTTTGGCGGACGGTTTCTCCTGCTTTTCCTTTTTCTGCCGTTTTGGGGCACGCTCGGATGATGGCACGGATGGAGCCTTAGGGGAGGGCGAATCGTCGCTCGGCTCGTTAATCGCAGTCAGAATCATGGAATCAAGTTCTTCGTCGCTGTCGGTTTTTTCCTCCTCGCTCTCGTTCTCCTCCCCCTCGCTCTCGTTCTCCTTCTCCGAGACATGGCCATTGGAGGACGAGGACGGCGTGTCGTCATCCTCTTCAGAATCAGAGACATCGCTGTCAGACAGAGCGAGGTCCTCCTGGAGAGCTGTTTTCGGGAGAGCATCGGCGAGGATTTCGTCGTTCATTTCATCGCCGGATTGGTAATCATCCGCAAGTCTTGGGTCCTGAAAACAACCATCATTACTTTTGGCTAGGCAAGCAGAAGATCCGGATATAGAAACTTGAAGAAAGATAAAACTTACGGCCATGATTGTCGAGGAAGAGAAACAGGCGAGCAGCAAACCACACAACTGAAATCAGAGCAATGAAAGTGTTCAAAGCTGAGCCACTATTTTCCTTTTATGCATAAGCAAACCAGGAGGGAGGGACAAGTCGACTATTAGCTAGGTTAGACCAACATCTGCTAAGCCGGAGGGGTGATTAGCTAAGGGCAGGATTGGATGCGCAGGGCAAATCAGCGTAAACTTGTCGACTTTGACATGCGCCGCGGCGATCAACGCGCAAGGAGAGAAACGGAACGACGGACGCACATCAGTGCCGAGGACGCACAAACTGCTTTCCTGGAAATTGAGTTGACGTGAGTTTTGAAATTTTCGAACTTGGCCGTCACTCCCCAACATTTAAACATTCATTTTCTTTAATTTTATCACCATTTCTATATAATAAGCATCATTTTATTCTCGAATTGTTTCAAAAAGTCACCAATTTTTGAAACTATTGATCCCACCCGACCTACGGTACTCACCCTTCCCCTCAGGGATGGTTCTGATTTCGTCCGCAGGCATTTACGCCTAGGTGCTAAGTGGCGTGAGATCGTGAGAATTCACGCGTCTGATGTCTGTTTATCTGTGCCCTTTAGGAAGTGTGTTTTTTCTTAGCACAAGTGAATTGTCAACTTAGGTTGCTGCTATCGGCGCCAAAATCGATGGGATGCTAGCTAACCATACGAAGAGCGGTACACTAACAATATGACGTTAGAATGTTCTAGTAAAATTACATTTTCTGATTGAATATATAACCAGTTTTGTTTTTTTGTATCTTTCTCGAACTTTCTGAAATTTGCCCTTTGATCAAACTCAAACACGCCCAAGGCTTTTTTTACTGTCCGCTGATCTACTTTGAATTTCAGTCTTTTTAACTAAACAGTCCATTAGAATTTCCCACATAACCAAGAACCGAAACAGCGTACACAAAAAAGTTATGAAGGCTTATGCGCGGGATTTCAATTAAACATAGTAAGTTTTCGGGATTACATAGGGAACATGTAATCCGGTGAGCGATACAGCCTGGATTTTAAGATAACTTTACGAATTTACACTCCGTAGTTGGGCGTTTTTTATCGCAATTGTAATGCAGTGTTTTATATTTTCCCGAGTTTCAATTGTAATGCATTTTGTAATACATTTAGTAATACACGCGCTCTTTTACGCGAAGTTTTATAAATGCCTGTAATGTGTGTAATGCACATTTCCATTAAAACATTTGTAATCCGCATTCTAAATGTAAATTTTTGTTCAAAATATTATTGAAATGACCGATTTCAAAACCATCAAATCATAGCATTCAAACCAATAGCCACAATTAAAGACAATGCCGTGAAGCCATAAGTTGACCCACTATTATGCGTCGTCGTTTGCAATACTGTCGACGTTTGTGTTGTTGGTACATTAGTTGTTGAAGAAACAAAATCACAAGTTGTCGGACACTCTGATGTGCTGTACAAGCAGCTGATTCGGAGACCGTAAATTATATCGGTTTGACATTCGTTTTGCTAAAAATAAAACCAATTAAATTTTGTTACATGCGACGCAAAATATACCTTTTTACAAACTGTTTCAACGTCAATACCACCAATGACGGTACTAATAGCATCCTGAATGTAATCAGCGCAGTCACTCACAACGAAGCTGAAGCCTTGATAACTACCAGAAAGACAGGCACATTGAGTAATGTTGCTATTGCAAACGGTAGCATTTCGTGGCGAAACAGTGACACCAGGGTAGGTTATGTCGTATCTGCTTGGGCATTCATCTGAATCGGCGTCAGTGGCAGCGGTGGCAAAACTAACAAGAAGGGCAACGAAGATGATCTTGGTTAGCATTGTGAGCTTTGTGTGCATGATAATATGATGCTCGAAGCTTTCTTTATATACAGTTCGAAACAAGGCTATTAGCTACGGTCATAGGTGTGCTTATCAAATTTTATGTGCTTGATCACGTCAACTTGCATGGTTAGATGGATGGTTAATGACGAATGCGTGGGATTATCACTTATCTTTGAAGGTTAGTCCGATTACCCGAGGTGTATCTTGAAGTTTTTTATTGTCTGACCAAGACGGTTGGAGGCACAAACGTGTGAAATACTACTCTCATAGTAGGCTCAAAAATTGGAGAAAAAATGCTCCGTTGATTCTCACTATTTTAACAAGAGTAATGAAAGTCGGGCTTCGTGGTGTGCATTTTTTACGGGAATAATAAATATATTGTGATATTCGCCACTTTGTCAAATGAAAACTACCATTGTATTCGTTTTTTCCTACATCATATCTAAGATTGTTTACTCATTATCGATTGCTATACTTATATTGATACACGTTCAATCAGTTAAGCAAATAGACTCAAAACTTTAGCGAACGCTTCACGGCTCAGGAATAAAGCTAAAACGAAAGCGATGATAACTGTAAAGATAATATCGAGATTGTGCACTTCCATGTAAGACATCGTCGCGGATTTCAGTGTGAAGTCTTCGGCGGCTCCATGGATGTGAATGTAGTTGACCCATCGAAGAAGTGTTTCCTTCGGTTGAACAGGAAGATCTTTGGTTTTCTGGGCAATTTGTTGGGCTTGTTTGGCGTATTTGGCATCGTTGAGAACGGTTTTAAAGGCATAAACAAGGTTGGCCGGGGAGATTGTCAGAAGATCGACGATGATTCCAACGTTCTTTTTGCGCAGAATGCTGGCGTTGTAATGTTGATCGCCGAAGATCGGTGTTGCAACCAGTGGCACGCCGAAGGTAAGGGATTCATTGAGTGAATTGAGACCGCAATGGGTGTAGAAGAGCTTTGTTTTGGGGTGTGCCAGGATGGAAACTTGATCCATCCATTTTACCAGGGTCACATTCGGAAGTTCCTTGAATTCTGGATGGTCCTCGATTTTGCCAACTCGGAAGATAAATTCATAGGTTGGAAGTGCCTTCATTGTGGCCAGAACGGACGGACGGAAGGCTTTCGGGAAGTCGGAGGACTCGGCGATCGTGCCAAAACTGATCAAGATGACGCCATCTGATGCTTTTTTGAAAACTGGGGCGATGTCCTGAAAGCATTCACGATAAAGCCGTGCAAATAAGGTA
>KB455216.1:0-14981 GCA_000341325.1 Panagrellus redivivus | reverse complement strand
TTTGAGAGTGTAAATTCACGGTGTCGCCCATCCCAAATCGGCTGCTGGATTCTCTCTTAAGTTTACCCCAGTCAGTTTCTCTGGCTTTCTAGTCATACTACCACCAATGTGAAGAATGTTGTAAGTCGTCGGCCTCGGATACTCCAACAAAATGTTGGAATTGAAAACGCGCAAGTCAAAAGCCTTCTTCGCATTATTCCGTGCCACTTTAGGATCCAATCCCATCTCCAGGAACATTTGGGTTTCGAATTTCGAATATTTCGGCATGATATACCAATCGTGGTATAGCGTAGTGTACAGATTCCGCGCACGGTCCAAGAAGCCCATTTCATCTCCACAAGGCAGTGTTTCGTCCATAATAGGCAAATATGAGCTGGGTGATGGCAGTCCAATGTTGTCAGCATGCAGAGAATTAAAAGGAAGTGCAGTTGTGTAGATGAATTTCTTGATCCCCATTTGTTGGAATGCAGCAATGGCGATCAAACTCAAGCATTCGCTGACGACCATGCCATAGTTTTCGCGTTTAATCTCATCGTAGTTCAGATTTTTGAGGAAGTTGCGGGCAACATCGGCACGGATACCATTGACTTGTTCGTAAAAGCCACTGGTTACGAGGTTGTTGGCTCCGGCTGAGAGTTTACTCAAGTAATTAGGGGCTGTCTTGCCCGAGGCTTCAATGGTGAAGTATTTTGTGAAGCATTTGGGGGTTTTGAATTCAGCTTCGGGGGTTATTTTTTGCATGAGGACGTGCTGGAATTTGAGGCTTTCGTTGTAATTTTGCAAAAAAAAACGATGGAAAAAGTTAGCTTACAACTTCAAATCCGTCCTTAACAAGCCATTCACCAATTGTATAAGCATACTGGATATGGCTATATCCAACGGTTGCAATGTATAACAAAACCTTGCCTTTTGAAGACGGGTGCGGAGCATCAACAGTGACCTCAGCCATTCGGATTCACAACAAAAGCCTTTGGTAGCTGGACTATAAACAATTTTGCCAATCAGTCTTGTGGCAGTATATAAATACGCGAAGAAACTGTTACCTTTCCGTCAAAGGCTACGCATGTATCGGCTGTGGTTAATTTGAAGTTCGTGGCGCACACGGAATCCACGAAAGCAGTGACATCAATGAACCTAAGTGTGACGGAATTTGCATGTCACGTCCGGTTTGTGACGAATTAGTCACGAAAAGTGCCGAATTCGTCATGAAAAGTGCGTGACAAGCTAAAATCAGTTGCCATTTGGTTACTTTTAAACAGATTTGAAAAAATCTTAGATCACAAAAGGCGGATCGCGACGCGCTGATTAAGATGCAACGCCTGTTTTTCTCTGTGAAATTTTTCCCAAATCATTAAAACATTGCGATATTAGCCGCTTAAATTAAGTAAAACAACAACATCCTTGTTTTAATTTTTTATCTCATTTGCTGAGAATCAATCCATATACATAAAAATGTATTGATATATGTTTATTAAGTTAAGCGAATAGACTCGAAACATTGGCAAACACTTCACGGCTCAAGAATAAAGCTAAAACAAAAGCGATAATAACAGTGAAAATAACATCGAGAGAGTGAACTTCCATATAAGACATTGTCGCGGATTTTAGTGTAAAATCTTCGCCGGCTCCATGGATGTGAATGTAGTTCGTCCATTGCAGGAAGGTTTCCTTAGGTTGAACCGGTAGATCTTTGGTTTTCTGGGCAATTTGTTGGGCTTCTTTGGTGTATTTAGCGTCTTCGAGGACGGTTTTAAAGGCGGAAACCAGCTTGGCCGGAGAGATGGTTTGGAGGTCGACGTTGATTCCGACGTTCTTTTTGCGCAGAATGCTGGCGTTGTAGTGCTGATCGCCGAAGATGGGCGTCGCAACCAGGGGCACGCCAAAGCTGAGGGATTCATTGAGTGAATTCAGACCGCAATGGGTGTAGAAAAGTTTTGTTTTGGGATGCGCTAAGATGGATACTTGATCCATCCATTCAACCAGGGTCACATTTGGAAGTTCTTTAAACTCTGAATGGTCCTCGATGTTGCCAACTCGGAAGATGAATTCATAGGTTGGAAGTGCCTTCATTGTGGCCAGAACGGACGGACGGAATGCTTTCGGGAAGTCGGAGGACTCGGCGATCGTGCCAAAACTGATCAAGATGACGCCATCTGATGGTTTTTCAAAAACTGCCGCAATTTCCTGAAAGCATGTGTCATTAAACCATGCAAATAAAGCAAAATAAGCTTACCCCAGTAAGTTCCTCTGGCTCCTTCGTCATGCTACCACCAATGTGTAGCGCATTGTATGTTGTCGGCCTCGGATACTCCAACAAAATATTGGAATTGAAAACGCGCAAATCAATCGCCTTTTTTGCGTTTTTCCGCGCCACTTCAGGATTCAAACCCATCTCTAAGAACATTTCGGTTTCAAATTTCGAATATTTCGGCATAATGTACCAATCATGATACAGGGTAGTGTACAGATTCCTCGCACGGTCCCAGAAGCCCATTTCATCGCCACACGGCAGTGTTTCGTCCATAATCGGCAAATATGAGCTGGGTGAAGGCAGTCCAATGTTGTCAGTGTGCAGCGAATTGAAGGGCAATGCCGTTGTATAAATAAATTTCTTGATTCCCATTTGTTGGAACGCAGCGATGGCGAGTAAACTCAAGCACTCACTAACGACCATGTCATAGTTTTCGAGTTTGATCTCATCGTAATTGATATTTTTGAGGAAGTTGCGGGCTAAATCGGCACGGATACCGTTGATTTCTTCGTAGAAGCCGCTGGTTACAAGATTGTTGGCGCCGGCTGAGAGTTTGGTGAGGAAGTTTGGAGCTGTTTTTCCGGAGGCTTCGATAGTGAAGTACTTTGTGAAGCATTTAGGGGTGTCGAAGTCGGCCTTGGGTGTTATTTTTTGCATGAGGACGTGCTGAAATTCAAAATTGAACCGTAAAAAGCTTATCAAGACCGAGTAAAATTGCAGCTTACAACTTCAAATCCATCTTTAACGAGCCATTCACCGATTGTATAAGCATACTGGATATGGCTAAATCCAATGGTCGCAACATAAAGCAAAACCTTGCCCTTGGGCGATGGTCGTGGTTGATCAACAGTTACCTCAGCCATTCTGATTCACAATAATGGCTCCAGATAGCAGGACTATAAACAAGTCTGCCGGTCACAGACTTCTGTCCGGATATAAATACCCGATGAAACTGTGACCGCCCCGTCAAAAACTACGCATGTAACGCCTGTGGTTTGGTCGAAGTTCGTGGCGCACACGGAATTCACGCTCCTTCTGAATAATGCAGGAGTTCATCAGTTGAACGAACCCAGATCCGTCAATCTAAACAGATTTGAAAAATTCTTTGATCGAATAGGCATCACAAATGTAACTTAATAAAAAATTACAATACAGTTGTTCAAAGCATTTTGAACGTTGATGTTTTTACTGTAACATCGGAATTTACAATGATTGATAGTCTCATTCAAAGTTGATGTATTCGGTTCTAGTACAAATGTCATTTTAACCCTCAATGTATTTTCTCGAAGGGTAATGCAGTCTGGTTCGGTTTATTTGACGCATATTCTAATTTTATTGATGATTGAAATAACGCGTAATGCGTTCAGTCACAAACCAAATCACATTGCGTTCATTGGGTAACAAAGTCCTTCAAACTTTTTTTTGTGTCTCGGTTCATGATGGACGTCCGTTTTTTAATAGAATCAGTCATTCATGTGATCAACACGAGATTCACAGTGGGTAGGTGTCTGCCAAGTATGCTATGCGGGTTTTCCATCGAGTTGCATCAATTAGAAACCCGTATAAAGTCCGAATTTTGTATATTTGATGTTTCAAACCACAGAACATGCACACTCATGTATCACTTTACCGACCTCTTATTTACATAAAGTGATACGCCTATAATAACAACAATATGATGACTGTCATCATAGTCTGTGTCGGTGTATGTTGTAGATCACGAAAAACAATAAACACATCATCAGTGACGTATGAAAGCACTTTAAAAGAGCACATTCAAAAAGTTAGACAACAAAACAATACTTAAACTAATAAACGCAACAAATGCCACAACCAAAACAAAGATGACATCAATTGAGTGCAATTGAGCATAAGGCATTGTAACCGACTTCAATGCGAAATCCTTAGAAGCGCCATGCTTGGAAATGTAGTTGACCCAGCGAAGAAAAGTTTCCTTTGGCTGAATCGGAAGGTCCTTCGTTTTTTGGGCAATTTGTTTGGCTTCTTTGGCGTATTCGGCGTCTGCGAGTACGGTTTTGAAAGCTGAAATAAGCTTGGCAGGGGTAATTGTCAGGAGGTCGACGACGATTCCAACGTTCTTTTTGCGCAGAAGGCTGGCATTGTAGTGCTGATCGCCGAAGATGGGCGTCGCAACCAGGGGTACACCAAAGCTGAGAGATTCGTTCAATGAATTGAGGCCGCAATGGGTGTAGAAGAGCTTTGTCTTGGGGTGTGCCAGGATGGATACTTGATCCATCCATTTTACCATGGTCACATTCGGAAGCTCCTTGAATTCTGGGTGGTCGTCGACGTTGCCAACTCGGAAGATGAATTCATAGGTTGGGAGGGCCTTCATTGTAGCTAAAACAGACGGGCGGAACGCTTTAGGGAAGTCGGAAGACTCGGCGATTGTGCCAAAGCTGATCAGGATGACACCATCTGATGGTTTTTTGAAAACTGCGGCAATGTCCTGTAATTTTTAACCAAAAAATTAAGCAAATAAGATTGTTAACAAACCCCAGTAAGTTTCTCCGGCTGTTTAGTCATGCTGCCACCCACATGAAGAATGTTAGAAGCAGTCGGCCTCGGATAATCCAGCAAAAGATTGGAGTTGAAGACCCGCAAATCGATGCACTTCTTGGCATTCATCCTAGCCACTTTCGGATCACTATACCCCATTTTCCGAAGAATCTTATCCTCAACCTTCTCCCATTTCGGCAACAAATACCACTCTGCATAAACGTTCGTATAAAAATTCCATGCCCGCTCCCAGAATCCCATATCATCGCCACACGGCATGCATTCATCCATAAAAGGCACATATGAACTCTGTGTTGGCAATCCAATGCTCGAAGCCAACATCGAGTTGAATGGCAGTGCCGTTATATTAATGAATTTCTTAATTCCAATGTCAAGAAAGGCAGTTATGCTCACGGTGGACAGGTATTCGCCGACGACGATCTCATAGTTTTCTCGTTTCAGCTCTTCAAAATCAGCAGATTCGACGAAGTTACGCCACATATCGCACTTCACTTCAGTGCTCTCCGCATGGAATCCACAGGTTATCAGATTATTAGCACCAGCGGCAAGTTGAGTCATAAAGTCTGGCGCAATCTTGCCCGAGGCTTCAATGTTATACGTTTTTGCAAAACATTTTGGAACATCGCAAGTGTCGCCAGGGAGCATTTTTTGGACAATCACATGCTAAAGGTTCAGTTTTATATATAAAATGGGGACGATGGATACTTACAACTTCAAAGCCATCATTAACAAGCCATTCGCCGATTGTAAATGCAAATTGAACATGGCTAAAAGCTGTGGTAAAAACATATAGCAATAACTTTGGCTTTTTAATAGCAGTGAGCTCAGACATGGCTGTCGTTGCAGAAAAATGAGACACCAAAGTTCGTATTAGCAGAGTATCGACTGGGTGAGACTGACGCGTGCGGACGAAAATGTGTGCTTTCCCTGTCTGATGGGTATCTTTCAATGTTTATTGTTTTTTGAATGGTTTCAATGCTAAACTTTGTTTTTTTCATTTGTCATATGCATATTGTTAGTTTACTCAAACCTTTTATTTTTTTAAACCATCATTTTTTTAATTATTCTCAGTTTTCCGGTTTTAAAGTGCACACAAAAAAACGCGTATTAAAAAGACTACGCAAAGCGTAGTGCACAAAAACACTACGCTCGAACGTAGTGTAAAGAATACGCAGAGCGTAGTTTTTTTATTACGCGAGCGTAGTCTTTTAATGAAAAGAATACGCGACGCGTAGACATAAGTCTACGCGTCGCGTAGTGTTGCGAAAGCGTAGTCTTTTTGTGCACGAACTTTTTTATGTGTGTGGTAGGAATACGGTAACTTCGTTCCATCTGCAACCCAAGGCAGTTGAAAGCATTTAAACTGGTTAATCTCAATATTCCATTTAAACGCCTAAATCAAGCATAATGCAATAATAGACTGAAACAACACTTGTTTTTTCGAAGCACAGACGCTTTGTCATGTTTTTGTATCCTATTTTAGGTGGAGTCTGTACTCCATAGAACGATCATCTTCATGTGATGAACACGGGACTCTTCAAAGGTTTCTAATTCCAAATACTACCGCGTGTTGAACTTTTTTGTCTACATTGCAACCGCAAATGCAAAACATAATGCGACTATACTTTGATTCGATTAGGTTGTTTTAGTTTTTCATTGTCCTTTATGTGTGACAAGGTCGAGCAAATATGTCAATGAAGAGTTGCATAAAATGTACTGTAGCTATTGATGAGGTTTTATTGAGCTTATGTTAAGTGAAAATATTATAAATGCAACCAGTAACATAAGTAAAGGCGTTTAAGTAAAGTAAATGTCATTTTTAGTGAATGCAATCCCTGGATTCGCCAGGGAACTTTCCAGCCATCTCGAGACTTCCGATGTTGTAAAAGTTTCGGGCAGTGCTGCCACTCGTGATGTAACTGTTGGGGATCTTAATGGTGAACTTCCGCTGGCAGGGAAGGCGATCATTGCAGTCGTGATAGATCTATAGAAAAGTGTAAAGTAGTTTTTGAGCGTTGTGTCAACAAAAGGCGAAACTTACATTAACTTTAGGGTCGATAGGTGTGAATTCGTCGGTGTGGCCACTGACTCTGAAATAGCCATTGGAGTCGGTTTTAGTCTTGCCCATGAGGTCGTCCATATCGGCTGAAACAATAAAAGTTAAGCCTAAATTACTGTAAAAACGTTAAAAACATACTGTCATCCTCATCATAAAGCTTGACCAACACATTAGCCGCCGGTCTGCCATTACACATCAGCGTCCCTTCAGCTCCAGAAGACTGTGTCCTGCCAATGAGTGCCATCGAGCTACCAACGACAGCCGCCAAAACGAGAAGAACATTGAACGATACCATGTTTACTTCAACTGTGCTTATCAGAGCGCGAAATCGGAGAAACAGATGCCTCTAGAGGCAAAACACCCTCGCCTTATAAACCCTTCAAAGGTGTGGATGGAGGTTGGTCGATGTTTACTCATTCAGGCATCAGAAAACAATTTCACCGAAGAATATTGGCCTCACTCAGCCAGCGAGCACGTGTTGACGACGATCCGGAAACCGAAAGAGCGTCTCGCCTTCTTTTCGGTATACCATTAAGTGAGTCATCCCTGCCCGTGGGCCCATGCGGTGAGGTGACGATCCTCATAAAACCGAAAACCGGCGGAAGTTGAGTTCAATAGCATATTCGTTTAACGTCAAATATGATCGGTCAAACTTTTTTAATTTGAGGCAAAGTGGGTATTAAAAAGATGATTCAGACATGGTGCAACTATCCGGAAATCAAAAGCCAGCCATGAACAAATATTGCTTTTTGTCCTGTTTGCTTAACGGAGATAAAAATAAGATTCGTCACCAGAAAGTCGTACTAATTGTTTGTCGACCTTTGACATGGACAAAAGATGCTAATCAGGTTTTGATCATTGAAGATTGAACGAGTTTTGAGAATTTGCATTAATCCTGTTTTGTGGGTTTGGTAGCCGTTTGCACATAATCAATAATTTTGTTGCATTTTTGCATTCGCACAGATGCTCGAATTGGTGTGCGCCGTTTGATAAGAAAGTGTGTGCGAATGCGTGTCAAGGAGTTTTTTCTAAACTTCTTCATTTTTCATGATTTCGTCATAAAACCATTTTATCTTTAAGAAAAACATCAAGAAACTTCCTTCAAAAAACCTCAGTCAACCACGTTTACTTAAAAGGCTATTTGCTCCCCCTGAACTCCTCAGAATCAACAACCTTCTTACTCACGTACGACAAAGTCAATAAAACCCGGTAAAGATCAGCCTCAACCCTCGTAGTCCTCATCACTGCAACTGCTGTCAACATAGAATTCAACGTTTTCGGCAACTTTTTGAAGGTCCCAATCACAGTCGATGCATTTCTTGCGCAGGCTGAAGCAGTCGATGCAATAAAGCGATTCGCAGTTGACGCAGATTCGTGTTGTCCTGAAAGCGACCTTTGAGAACCAGAAAGAGACAAAAACAACCCATGTGATATAAACATTTCAAGATTCACAAATCATGAAAACTGATGCGAGTGAAATGAAATTTAGCGCAGGAAATGATCATGATTGCATGCATGCGAGTGTAAGTTTGTTTTGGTTATGGAAAAACAAGGAACTTGTTTCTACCTATGTAGTTTAGTTAAAAATTTTGCAAAGATGGATTGGTATAGGTAATGTAGCTTACCCGGAACTTGTCAGTTTCAAGTCATCACGACAACAACGTGAACACATGGTAGATTTGTTCGGCAGATTCACAGAGGGACCATCGTCGACAGGCCTGCCAAGTTTGGCATTTTTAAGCCGAAGTCGTTCATTTCGCTTTCGAACTTTGTTCCTTGTAACGCTGAGGATGGTTTTCCGAGAGTTAATAATCTCCCGATACAGGAACAATGCCCGAGGCAATCGGCGATGTGGCAGATAATGGGCTGCGATTAGGTGCGGCAAACGACGGACATAGACTTCAAAAAGAGCAATAACAATAGCGATTATGAATAAAGCTAACATCATCCGATATTGGAAATAGTTCGGTGCCATCGGAGGTCGGAAACATTCACGCCATAAGCCGTCTTTTTTGTCATTTTCGAGATTTAGGGGTTGGAAAACTTCCAAAATATTAGTCAACAACTTCGAGATGAATCCAGTCCCGCTGACTTTCAACTGATAGACATTCGGCTTCGGGATGTAAGTCAAATTGCTCTTGAAGAAGTCATAACCCGTATCGAGCACCGTAAAAGTCAAAATATCGGCCGCGACAAACATTATCGGCGTAACAATGGCAATGATGGTCATGGCCATCCGGATTGTCAGCTTCATTTTTTCACGACTAGCTATCCGGATACTTGTCACCCAGATGTAATTTTTCCGTTCAGCATCATTCAGTGGAAGGATTGTTCGACCATTGGCTTCCTGACGCTTCTCATCGATTTTCAGAATGTCGGTATTGATGTAATAGTTGTCTGTTTTGTCGATTTTGTTGAATTTGATAACATAAATGAAGGCCTAGAAACTTCAATTCATAAAAAAAACTCTCAAAAACTCATACTCACCGACAAAAACGGCCAAATCATCAACGGATACGTCGCTAAATCAGCAATCATACCCACAATTTCGATAAACTTTTCAAAACCGGCCATTTCTTCTTGAAGCATTTCCTTGAACTTTGAAAGTCGCAGATCGGATCTTAATTTCGCGTCGTAGTCGTGTTTGATTGTAAGATTTAGGGTTTCGTAAGATTCTCGGGTGTCATTTAGCTACAATGCAGTTACTTAGAGCTCGAAAAAGCGTGAAAAGCCGTACTTTTTCTTTCCCAGATGCGTAAATCTTGTAAAAAGTCGTGTTTTTGGTTGCATTCACGGCTTTTTGAAGCGAATCTTTCACATATCCTCCGACACCTTCCTCTAGTTGTCGCTTCAAGGCTAGTGGCCATTCGCAGAATGAGATCAAGAAACGAGAAATGTAACATTGCTGAAAACATGTACCGTTCAATGGGCACGGAAATGCTTGATGTTTACCTTTTTCAACATGTGAATTGGCTGACAAACAAAATCGAACGTATTGTCGAGACATTTGTAATAGAGTTCGTTGAACTTTGCGGTACACTGAAAGGTTTTTTATTCATCAATTGACCAGGATTTTGAAAAACTCACAGCGAAAAAGGGTTGTCGAGCCAAATCGGAGCACGATTCAAACATCCCTGTAATCCGACTCATGATATCCCTCTGCCAGGCAAGCATTCTGTTGACAGAATCCTCTAACTTTCGAAGTGTTTTGCGGATCATTCGAAATGGCATCATTGCGGTGGAGACAAGCTTTTGGGCTTCTTCGAGAGGGATTTCACCGAGTTTACGGTTGGCGTTTTCACGGATCTCTTCGGCTACTTCGCGCACGCGTTCTTGGACGCAAGCGACACTTTCGGCGGTTGAGCGGAGGTTTCGGGTGACATTTATGGCGGGATACTGTAACTGTTGACATAAAAAGAGTATTGGCAAGATTAAGTTTACCTGAAACGCCCACGCTACAATGGTCAAAAGCAACAAATTCCTCAATTTAGACGTCAACAAGCCAGGCATGGCAACCATAATCACAACCCTTGCACTTCGGAACAAATATGTAAACAAACAAGCGACTTCCGCACCCATGAAGATGAATATGGCAGCTCGTTGGAGATCAATGTCGTATTTTAGAGCGACAATGCATAGGAACATGATTCCGATGGTATGGCAAGCAAAGTAGGCGCTCATATAGCCGGCGATGGTGTTTTCTCTGAAAAATGTAATGAAAAACAATGAAAACAATGTTAAGCATACCTGGTTCCATGGTAAAAAATGCGCTCATAAAAGTTCTTCGGTTTCCAGGGTTCAGTTCGAAATGAGGGGATGACTTTCTCAAAAAAGGTCCTGATACCGACGGTGGCTTTAGCTTTTGCCTTGGCTCTAATTTGGGAAGTCATTTTGACGTTTTTCGGAAGTCGTTTACTAAGGATTGGGGCCTATTTGATATACTGTATTCAAATTTTTTATTGTTTTTGGTTTTTTTTTTGACAAAAATAGACGATCTTGTCCTTTATTCTTCAGCTAATTCTCAAATAAGTGTAATCAATATCATGTAATCAGAAAAGCAGAGAAATCAGCTCATGTTAGCATCGTTCTGCCCCGAACCTTCTTCTTCCTTGTCCTCGGTGACTTCTTTAGTCGCGTCTTTCGGGGCATCTTCTTTCACCGGTTCCTCTTTCGTCGCTTCTTCCTTCGTGGCATTCTTCCGTTTGGCGACCTTGCTCAATGGTTTTGTCGGTTTCACTTTCACTTTGGCAGTACTAGCTCCCGGAATCACTTCACCGCCCTCGACCGTCTGATCCTGCGTCGCGTCGGCCTTCTTTTTCGCCCGCTTCGTGGAGCTCTTCGCCTTTTTGACCGCGCTCTTGCTTGGTTGGTTTTTCGCATCGGGTCCAACAGTCGTGTCTTCAACGGTGGCCTCCTTGGTCACCTCCTTCTTCTTCTTTTTGACAGGCTTCAGGACCCCTTCGGACTTCTTTGCGACAATGGAATCTTTCGCAGGGCCCTTTGTTGCGGCTTTGGCTGCCTTTGAAGCCTTACTTTTGCTAGCAGTGCTAGCCTTGACGGCAGTGCTGACATTTTCCGTTTTGTTTTTCGCAGGTTTCTAGAAGCGATAATTAGTGTTGTAGTTCAAAACCGAAGAAAACGTACAGTAGGATCGTCCCGAATGTCAACAACGCTCGACATAGTCTGATGCATCATGTTCGTTTCGCCTGCCCGACGTTCAGCCTTGATGTTTTTCCCGGCGTTAGTATCGTATACCCAATCCAGAGGGTCATCCAGCTTGTATTTCCAATGCATCGCCAACATGTCAAGCAAGGCGCAGAAGAACCCGAAATCAACGTCCTGAATGTTCTTATAGGAGAGTAAATTTAGATAGTTCAAGTAACGACGAGCAAAGTATTCAAGTTCATATCCCAGATCAACTGAAATTACATTTGTTAGTCGAAGAATTCAATTAATAAAAAAAACTAACATGCACCACGCACCAGCATGCATTTATATTCGTAGCCTATCCGCTCAGACTTTACGAATCTCCAGGGTAGCTTTTCCGGCATGAACAGATAGATAACCATATAGGTCCAACTTTCGATGTCATCGATTGGGTTCATAGGGTCAGATGTGTGGTAGTTACGGCTTTGGAAGCGGGCGTTGACTGAGCGTACTTTGCCGAGGGTGCTTTCGTCACTGGAAATGGAATTTGGAGTTGAAAACTTTAAAAAAAGCAATAAACTGACTCGTTAATCTTCTTGTCGTTCCAATAGTAAGAAGCATTGAAGCCACCAAGGTAAATCCTCCGATAATTCGACCCCCGTCCGACATAGAAGTTGCTCGGTTTGATGTCACGGTGCATGAATCGCACCAGATGAAGATCGTGAATACCTTTCAAGGTTTCGACCGCGATGTGAAGGGCCGAGGTACGCGTGAGGGGTCTGCCTTCCAAGGTTTTATACAGCAAGTCCTGCAGATTGCAGTCATAGGAGTCAGTGATGTAGTACGCGAAACGTTCCTGGAAGACGCCGGCCACGTGGAATGCGATGACATGGTGGAAGAATTCGCATTTTGGGAAGAGCTCTCTTGTTTCCTTGATCTTCTGGAGTACTGACATACTTCCCTGAAATCGCCAATTAACATTTTTCAAGATCAAATGTTCAAACGTGCCTGTATTCTTGGGACATTGGTCGGTCTTTCCGTCCATTCCAGTTTCAATACTCTTTCCTTGTTGACCTTCTTGCCGAGAACGCGATATGTCCGCTGGCCAAGCGATTCCTTGATGGTGTAATCGTCCTCAGTACTGGAAAAAACTGCTCGTGTTGGCAACTTTGGCTCGGGGACGCTATGCATCTCCTTTTCGAGGGTTTGGGAGCAATGGAAGAGACGGTGGCCATAGAGGGATACCGGAAAGAAAATGCTTTCATGGAGGATGGTTGGAAGCAGCTTCTCAGTGATCTCCTTCGGCGTATTCTTCTCATAGATGCGTTCATAGGCCTTTTCATGGGGCAGAAGCAGACTCAAACCCTCCGGAGGCTTGAACAGCGACATGGTGGCCGGTCTTGGCGGGGCAGAATGGCGGGGGTGGTTGGCGATGAGGGTTTCGGTGGCACCGAACGGTTAATTTGCATGATTATCGATTTGTGTATCGATTGGTGGGAATATTTTGAAACATTACGAATCAATTGACCACACACAACGCAACATCGATTAGGTTACGGTATCCAAGCAAGTCGAAAAACACCAAAAACCAAAACAAACAACTTTATGAAGGCGTCTGTATAAAAAACACTTTCGTATCTCTTTTCCGAAAGAATGACAAACAAAACTTCCTATACGGCACAATAAAATAAAGCATGCTCAATGTATCTACCGTACCATGCCACGAACCAAATCTAACCCAAAAATTAGCAAACGTCACATTAGTCCCTTTGAACAAGATGACATAAGCAAAAATTGTAATGGGTAGAAATATAATTGTAGTGAGCAACAATGCTTGAATGATGGCCGAAACGTAAAGCGATTTCGACAAATTTGAAACTAAAGTTGTCTGAATACGCTTCAAAGAGTGCACAAATGCTGTCGTCATAATCAACAAAAACACCAATGCTAACGTTATACAGGCTGTCCCTACAATAAGAATTGAATCTACTACAGTTCTGAGCTTGCTGAAGCAAAGCAAGGTAGTTTCATTGTAGAACTTTGCAATGGCGCCATTTGTTTCTTCATTGGCTATGGCGATGACATCTTCGTGAGAAGTGTTGAAAATATCTCTGATAATGTAGAGAATAATGGTGAAAACGAACACGCTCATAACAAAATTGGCGGGTACGGTATACTTGTTGTTAAAAATGTAGCAATATTTTGGGTAGAATACATTGGTGTATCGACTTAGAATAACTAAGATGATTATAAATAGCACGTTAATGCCACCGAAAATGGCTAAAGATAGCAAAATGACCGTTGTAGTTAGGTCCGCGATGGACCGAAGGGGGCCGCCCTACAAAATGAACACTAATGTTATCTAAAATACATCAAAAGTGACAACACAATTACTGTATATAACATACTATGACAAATAAAAATGAGAAAATGTGTCAAACTCACCATAAAAACACAATAATGCGGTACAAGAACAACCGGACGGGTCAAAATCAAAATCACTGACAAAAACACACCCGAAATATTTTGATTCAACAAGTAATATTTGTAATTACCAAGTGATTTTGACTGCGTAAAAATGACATAGTTGGCAAAGCTCGCAACTACGATATCAAACACGAATAAGAATACAATAAAAACATCATGGTCATAGAAGTATTCCGAAACTTCAATGGCAACATTCGGCATTTATTGAGTTGAGAAACCAAACGTTGAGTTTCACGTTTAACCTGTCAACACTCTACCACAAAGCATCAATTGTTTATAACAAAATAACGCCTTCGAACGCACCTGCAGGAATGCCGGTTTGTATGTAGTGTAAACCATGAATGTGTTTTAGGCGAATTACGCATTTGCGTTAAAACCATATGCCAGTTCAAATGTTCCTTAATTCAGTTTGGGGGCATCACAACGGCATTGTTAAGTGGGTGTTTTATGTATGTGTTAGAGTAGTTGACGAACGCAGCTGCAAAACCTAAGTCATTGCCAAAAAGGGGATTTGCGGAGTTTTTGATGGTAGTAATTTGGTGGGTATCAAATAACATTCCAGTGGTTGTGTATCATCATGCTTGTTTTTCAATGTTTAACACACTTACTAGGCACAAATGGTGCAGAGTGGTTTTGCAGACTTTTTTGTTCAATGGGATTTTTCTATAATAACAAAATGGGAACCACTTTTTTGAATAACGTGATGTATTAAAAATGTAATGACATTAGTGTAATTTTGTCAGACATTCTAAAAAAGTAACGCTAATATGTCCACGCAAATTTAAATCACGAGAATTTGAAATGTGACGTCGTTAAAGGTGTTCATTTATGTGCTTCCAAAAAACTTGTTACAAATTTGATTTCCGTTTGCACTTAAAACAAACCAATTTACTAAATGCACTTGACCAAAAAGGCTTCCTGATACCTACACTCAACCCAGGGTAAAATGCAGGGGGATTCACAGAGTTATGTACATTTAACGTTCCTTGTCTGTCC
>KB455215.1:80362-101958 GCA_000341325.1 Panagrellus redivivus | reverse complement strand
ATCATCGAAAGGAGCCGCAAACAGGTCGAAGGCCTCCATCGAAGAACAGGGAATGCTGCAAACAACTACATTAACAAACATCTTCTATTAGACAAAACTTACGCTCCGTCATCTGGTTCAAACGAGCCGAAGGCCTGATCAGTCTCGGCGACATGGCGATGGAAGTTGGACGACCCGGTTGGCGCCAAGCAGGCGACCAAATCGAAATTGCCGTTCAAAAGAGCAGAATCGCCTTCAGAGGTTGCTGGCATTCTGTGCGGTGCAGCTATGAAGCATCAGTAAAACGGAAAAGAAGATGAGCTGAATTGGTAATTTATATAAAGTTGTTGTGTTGACGGAAACAAGAATGCGCGCGAAAACGGAGAAACACTTCTGAAGTTCGTCAAGTTGAGTAAAATCATTTGGTTTATACATTTTAAACGTTATACTTGACCAGGAGAAAGATTTGGCAATAAACTGAGGATCAAAGCAAAAAGCCAAGTCGAGATTAGGCAAAAATATATATAATCTAAGCTTAGCAACTGTGCAATTTGCTTCTAAGAAATGCGTTCGAAGTCGGCATTTTTATGCCACCAAACCAAAACTGAAACCTTCTCGGTGGTATGTGAAATTTTTAAGACCAAAGACGGACATTGGTAACCCCTAAGCAACACCTACCTATGTAAAAACTGACACGCTAGTTAGTTTAACTCTGCGAAACAGTGAAACCTGCTAAAATCTGCCGTTCAAACAACTTGCGGGTATTTTTGATCTTTTCAATAGTTTATCGAAATGAATTTGTTACCTGTCCATAATGTCGGTTACCCACCCCGTCCTATCACCCCAACAATCCATGAAAAGCTTGTTTCCTATTCTCTAACTTGACCGTTTTTGTGTATCCATCAATGTACTTTCGCGACAATCAGACGTTCGAAACCTTTGTCCCAGCTAAAGTCCATTAACTTTTTTAAGTGCTATCACATCGTCTACAACTTTCGTTTGCCTTTCAAAGATCAATCAGGTTGGTTTTTTTGTACAAAGTTTGTAAAAGCAGTCGACTTACCCTTTTGCCTTTTGTAGCAATTGTTATTTGACTCAACCCTTCGAAAATTGTTCGATTAGTAACACGGTTGTTTCCCTACCTTTACGCCAATTATCGCATTATGTGTTGAACTGTCTTTCTTTTTTTATCAACAAGTTTATGGCGACACTTTTGGCATTTAATGTGTTTTTTTTTTAAATTGCGTTCAATGAAATGGGTTAATTGTTCACATAGATGGCACTGTTTTCAATCATTGCTGTTTCTTGGAGCCCGAGTACTGTGTGTCTTCACCGAATCTTCTTTTGGAAGAAGTTGTTATTTTATAAGCTGCAACACGTTTCTTGCTCATTTTTTGTATTCCTTCGCACTGTACAGATCCTCATACATTGTTTTCCCCGTTTTTAGGTGTTCTATGTTAAATAGCGTGAGCTCGATTGCTTTTAATGGTTATTACATCATGCTATCCCAAAATAATACTTTTGTCTGCAGGTGAACGTGAACGTGCGCGTCTTGCTTCCACTTTTGGCGCCGAATGGACTTCAAACACAAAACCTTTGCGAAGAAGGCCGAACGCGACCAAGTCATTGCGCAATTATTTGAAGATCTTGACCATGAACGTGTCGAACGCCAGTCCCTTGAAGAACTGTGTCGGCATCTGCAGACTGAATTAACATTCGTGTTTCCTGAGCCCAACGAAAACGTCGCCGACAACTGCAACGATGATTGCATCAAAGACGCCGATTGTGAACCCCCGATTCCACGTCTTCAGAAGGAGATTCAAGATCTCAAGTACCAGATCAACGAACTCAAGGAAGATCTTGAAGCCGAACGCAAAGCCCGAGCCAAGGCTGAACGTCTTCGTCGTGATCTCCAGGGAGAGCGTGATCAGCTGAAGACCGACTACTTCAAAGCTTCTGACAAGTTTCAAGTCACTAAATCCATCAGTGCCGGGCGTGACAAGCAACTGCGGTCTGCTCAGGTTAGTTTTTCTTTCTTTTTCCACTGTTTGCAGCCATTAATGGGCTCCTTTGCAGGCTCAACTCGAAGAGCAGCGCCAAATCTTTGAACAAAAGCTCGAAGAACATCGAAACCGCTTCCAGCGCCAAATCGACGAGTGCCGCGAAGAAACCGAGAATGGTCGCTGTGATATGAAGGAAGATAATTGCGGATATGAGTTCAAAGAAGATGCGTTTGAAGTTTCCGATGTTGAATCTGAACAGTCTGATGGATCGGAGAAAGAAAATGCTTACATTGTAAGTCCTTTAGTAACTTAAACTGTCACATACTCTCTCATAAGCAAATTGCATACTTGTTGATTTTTAGGCCATGATGATGCACATGACCCTCCCTCCACAAAAACGAAACTCATTGGCCGGTTTGATGTGGTATTACACAGAGTTTTATGCGAAGAAAAAAATTGTCGATGATTGGACTGTCGATTTTTTGACTGTTGTGTCCCGTGAGATGAAAGGCCAAATGAAAAATCCCTCCGCCGTGGCACAACGCTTTATAAAGAATTCGAATATTAATAATCCCCAGGATGTCATGGATGGTGTGAAAATTGATAAGGCCCAGTTTGATGATGAAGAGCTTCGGTGCTGGAAGTTGGTGTGCACAGGGATAAGTATCAATGTCAAGTTTTTATAGGTTTTGAATTAGTTTAATAAATTGTTCCTTTTCTTTGTTATATTTATTTGTTTTGTAGTCCTGTAAAAAATTGATAAGATCGAAGTTGGTAAACGAGTACAACAAAATTTTTAACGGCTTCTCGGAAGGTTGCATATCCTTGGCTGCATCGTTGCTCGGAAGAGACACCGGTGACTGGACCACTTGTTGTATTCAGCAGAAACGGATTCATGTCCAGAGTTGGTAATCCGAGTCCGATCTGATTTTTGATCCGATCGGATTGAACTCAGATAATCGGATCATCTCGAATCACGGATGATCTTTTTCAAAAAATCGGATTTCGGATTGATCCGAAATTCGATCCGACAAACTTTTCGGATTCGGTATCGGATTGTGACTCCGATAATCCGAGAAAATAACCAAAATCTTATAAAAGCAACAAAATTGAGCCTTTTCGTCGGTAAATCCAACTTCAGAGCAGTTATGACAGCATTATAACAAGCTAAAAAAGACTTCAGCCTAAAATTTTAACTTCGAAGTTTTTTTGATTTTTTTGCAAAATACTCGGATTGTCAGTTTAACTCAGATCATAATCCGAAATCCGAAGTTTTCGGGTTTTCAGATCAATCCGAAATCCGATCCGAAAAGTCTTTCGGATTCAGTGTCGGATCGCAAATCTGAAAATCCGATCAAATCATCGGATTGCCAACTCTGTTCATGTCGGTGCCATCGGATCAGAATTGACGGGCACGTCATAAGAAGCTTTGCCTTTGACCGACACTAAAGTAGCAGATTGGACTTTAAACGTTGTTAGTTGTGCTTCAGATGCAGTTTTGGGATCTTCGGGTGCCACTGGTGTATCCTTGGATATCGCGTGTTAGTCTAAAAAAAGATATTTTGATAAAACATTCAAACTGCTAGCCGTTCTGAATGTGTTGACAAGTTTTACATTTTGTTCAGCACCAACAAACAGTTTTGCAACTTCCAGTTACTATCCTTGTAGATATTATGTATCATGTAACGCTGATGTTATAAACGCCTTAATCAATTTGGAGTAGTAATTGAGTTTTGTCGAATTACATGCAATAAGATATTCCTTTTTTAATCCAACTAAATGAAAAGGGCTTTGGGGACTGGTTCCAAAAACAAATGCATCATCCATCTGCTGGCTTTTGGCGCGACCAGTGATGTTGTGACCCCCGGCGAAATAAACAAGCCGTGGGTGCTGTGCTTTTTTCAATTGTATCGACGACTATGTGAACGGAGCTTAGTTTGTGGCGGGCCGGATGCCTGGGGGTCGTGGAATGGATTACGGAGATATGGTTTCAATGATTTTGCGACATTAGAGGCTAAATTACAATACAATAGTTATTTTTGGATTAGATTGTCATTTCATTGTTATGGCAATATGATGTTTCTACACATTGTTAATTGCACTTTTGTAATTTTGACTGATTATTGGACACGATAAGAACGGATTTAATCAATGTTTGGAATGATTTGTGTACAAAAACCCAGCCAATGTTTACATCGCCACCGGCAACGCAACTTACACCCAATCCCGCACACCCAAAAACACTCCCATAACGAAAAGCACGGAAATTGATGTCGTGGACATGATGTGACACCGAAATTGAAACTGTCTCAATCTATCTATTTTATAATTTATATTTTTTGTATCTCACTATTGACAGATTGCGGTTGTAGCTGGACTACGGCGCTGAAGTCATGTCCGATGCGTCATCGGAGAAGAAGCAGAATGGAGTGAAGAAGGTTCAGTTTTCTGAGCGTGTCCAGCAAGCCATTCATGACCTCTGCACGACGGATCTATGCAAGCCCAATGTCAAAGTCAACGACCACATCAACAAGCTCTTCCCAACAGAGCAATCCCTATCACAGCTCGATGGGATCATGGGTTCTTTGGAGCAGGAAGTCGATGAACTCGATGTTGAATTGGCGGATTTGGTGGAGGAGTTTGGCGAGGCTGGCGTTATCGGAAACAGTGCATTGGATGCGGTAAGTTGAATTACATAAAACATTTGATTATTTGGTTACAATTGAAGTAATTGCAGGCTCGAGCATCAATGCGCGGTTTGGAACAACGTCTCACCAAAGTCCGAAGCCGAACTCAGTCCTCCGAAACAAGCGTCCACACAATGACCAGAGATATCAATCAACTTGACGTCGCAAAGAAAAACCTCACTTCATCTATCACTACACTTCATCATTTACATATTCTGCTAGTTGGTGTCAATAATTTGAGTGAGTTTGCTTTCAACAATTGTGTTTAACGGCTAATTAATGATTTTACAGGCGCCTGGACAGTTTCCAAAAGATATTCCGACATAGCCTCCGAACTGCCAGCCGTTCTGAATGTGTTGCAGCTATTCGATGCTTATATTCATGTAGACCAGGTCAAAAGTCTCACTGAACGGGTTGAAAAGCTCAAAGTTGACTTGTCGAATCAGTTGGCCGTGGATTTGAAGAACTGTTTTCAAGTGAGTCTACAATGCCCTTATCAACGTAATTTTAAATTGCGTTTTCAGAATGGCAACATCAATCAACTCGCTGCCGACATGTGCAAAGTAACAGCCGTCCTCGGAGGAAAGCTCGAAGAAGAATTTCAAAAATGGTACATTGATCAACAGTTTGGCGAGTACTATGTTTTGTATTCGGACAACGAGGAAGTTGCGTGGATTGACCAGATTGATCAACGGTAGGCTTTCAGTTTTCGAAATTTAACTTTATTCAAATCAAACTTTGCTTCAGATACCGATGGTACGTCACAAAACTGGCCGAATTCGAACGCAATGGCATGGTCAAAGTGTTCCCAGCCAATTGGGAGATGGGACGCCGAATGTCGATGGAATTCTGTACTTCTACTCGTGTTGCGCTTGACCGTTTGATGACAAAACGCCGGACTGAACTCGATTGGAAACTGCTCGCTCATGCCATTAACCATACCATCATGTTCGAGACCCTGTTGAACAAGCGCTTCCCTGCCAAAGGTGATTGGGATTTTGAAAAGATCATCTGGCGTGTCTTCAACAAGTACATGGATGTCTTCGTCGATGCACAGAGCAGCAATTTGAACGAATTCCTCGATGGCTGTGCTAATAAGATTCGGACTGGTGAAGAAAGACCCATCAAGGATACGAGTACCCATGCTTTTCCACTGCCATCAAGTGCCGATTTGTTCTTCTTGCTGAAAAAGATAATCACCGAGTCGAGCAAATTGTGCGCTGAACCTGATGCCCTTCTACGGTATGTTGCCACTGTTCACAAAGTTTCATTTTATCAAAATGGTCGCGTTTCAGACAACTGGTCAAAGTCTTCCGCCAATGCCTCCGAGGCTACGCTCATGGCTGTCTCACTGCCTTCTTACCCCAGGTATCGGTCCAAACTGGCATGTCAACGGCGAGTCTGCTTCAAAACCTGATTCGAGAGGAAACCATCGTCCGACTGACTCCCGATCAGCAGTTTTTCACTTGCTGTCTACTCGCTACCGCCGATTGGTGCGCCGAAACGACTGTGCAGCTGCAAGAAAAGCTGAAACAAAAAGTCCCGGAATTGGATCTTAGTCAGGAAATGGAACTTTTCTACAGTATTTCGAACAATGCATTGACTACGCTGGTCCAGGATGTTGAAGCGGCTTGCGATGCGGCGCTGCAGGCTATGGGGAAGATAAACTGGGCCGGAATCGAAGGTGTGGGCGACGAATCTGCATACGTCTCAGCCATCCGAAGCCACTTGCGACACTCAGTACCGCTCATTCGGGACTACTTCTCCGATCGTCGGAAATACTTTGCTCACTTCTGCCTCAAACTTGCCACCCAACTCGTCAACAAGTTCTACGGATCGCTCTTCCGCTGCAAACCCATTTCGATAAGTGGAGCTGAACAGCTTCTTCTCGACGCCCACGCATTGAAGATGTTTTTACTGAATATGCCTTCTGTCGAGAGCTCCGTTGTGACCAAACCTCCGACCATCTATACTACAACGGTCACCAAGACCATGACCAAAGCGGAAATGGTTCTGAAAGTAAGTTGTTCATCATTTCATGTTCACATTTTGATTGCTTTTTTTAAGGTCGTCATGTCGGATCTCTCGAAACCCGAAGATTTCGTCCAAAACTATGCCCGTCTCGTGCCCGAATCTGATTCCGCCGAACTCCAAAAGATCCTCGAAATGCGGAATACCCGTCGATCAGAGCAGCAACAAGTCCTCGCTATCTACAGGAAAGAGATTGAAGGCATAGATCCACCCCCAACAACAGCATCCAACATGCCATCCGCATTGTCTGCCGTCATGTCGATCGCAACCGACGGAATCGGCGACAGCAGTATGCGGAGACTCGAAAAGCTTGTCAAAAAGAAGTTGTGATATAATAATACATACGGTGCTCTTTCAGTGCGAAATAAGTATCCCATAATTTATTGAATAATGAATATCCAGATATTAGATTGCAAATGTGATAATAAAGGTTGTGAAGTTTAAATAATGTATGTTGATGGTGGCCGATCGGGTTGAATGCTCAAATTGAAAGATAGTACTTGTCTAAAAGTTGGCGGCTTGTGCTTAACGCCAACCGATCAAAGCTTTCCAACCGTGTGTTTTTCTCTCGAAGCTTCTTTAGAACAAACATATAATTTTATCATTATCTTACTTTTGTCAATGGAATTAAAGATGTTTAGAACTTCTTTTGTTCTTTTCGAAAGTTTTTTATGTATCAAATCGATAGTTTTTTACCTTTATCCCTCAAACTGAAAGTGTAAAGTAACTAAAGCGTGCATCCATCACCTTCATTTTCGTCCTAGTGCGGTTTTTCACTTCTATTTGCAGCTGTCGATAAGCCCACCACTTTCTGGCTGCTTTTCCGATAAACAAGTTTTAACTCATTTCAACCTTTAGTGATCATCCAAAATGTCTCATCGCCATTGCTTTGCTACACCGCGCGAGTTTATGTATCAGGACTATTCCATTATTGGATACCATGGCCACATTTTGTACGTCTTGAGTTATGAAGGAGATGCTGGTGGCCCAACTGAAGTTATTATTTGGAGCGTTCACACAATGGTCCCGAAATCGTGGAAAAAACTGAAGACATTTGTGGTCGATGGTCCTCCTGAGGTCTTGATTCCGGCACTTACATCCAATGGGGATTTGATCTATCTTCTTTGCGTTTACTTCAGTCCGGATACTCATTTGGGAGTTTGTCAGATACTTAAATTTCATACTGAAACTTTGGAAACATCGACTTATTTACTTGATCAAAGCGAAGAAAACCGAGAACAGTTTGAAACCGTCGAAATCAGCGATGTTGGCATTGTGTGCGGCGAAAGTGATGCTTTCCTGGTGGATCGGAATGTGACTCGGGGGATGTATAAATATACAAAGCTTATCTGTGATGATGTTACTGTAAGTTTATATACATTTTGATAGTTGAAGTTTATTTGGTCATTTAGAAAACATTCCGCGTTCAACACACATGGATCCCGCCTTGCGATGAAGGGCGACGTTTTCCGATCCACTTTGATCCCGATAACAGACAAATTGTCCGATACACTGAAGGTGCCAACTTCCTCGTATTCAATAACAGTACTAATCAGTGGGACACCTATGAACCATCCGAAACCAGTGATCCCGATGTAAGTATTTACTGTGTATCTAACACTGTTACCGTGTTTTTCATTCAGGCAGCACAGCACCAAGGATACGGTATCCGCGTCACCTACGGTCCGTTACGGGAGCGATGCACAGCAATTTCAAGTTCATTCAACATGTTTGGTCGTTCTGGCATGTGTTTTGCTGCAGCTTACAACTCTTGTCAGCGGACTGACACTTTTTTCAGTTTCACTTTGGATGAGGAAGCAAAAACTTTCACGTATGCAATTTATAAATTATTCTGTTTTCCAAGACTATTTTACAGGTTTACCCGTGTCGGCACGTATCTCCGCCCGAAGACAGTATTCCAGTTCCGTCTAGCATCAAACGGCGTTTACATCGTCCGATTAGGCAGAAAATTTGTCGAGTTCCTTCGCACCGACGTTCCGAGTCTTCGAGAAATCGGCTTCTGGCGAGTTCAAGAGATCTTCAGCAAGAAAGATGTGGAGCAAAATTGGCACGGTGGTAAGACGGAAGAAGAGATAAAAAGAGCGTTGAATATAAAATCGGCTATGAATCTCGTTTGAGTAGCTGACTGTTTTATCGAGTGTAACAAATTTAGCTTTATTTTGTGTTTACTAACATACTTTTTACTAATAATAAATACAAAAATCAAATTTTAAAAACTAATTTTGCGTTCAAATGACAGCAATCACTAGCATTGTGGCCAATAAAAATGGAAGAATGTGAATGTCGAGAAAACTTCTGCATAAAAAAAACATTTTTCATACATTTAGCATACATTGTGTGTTTCTTGTTTCCATTATTAGCCATGTTATGACTGACATGAATAACGAAGAAACAGACAAGCCCCTATTTGAGCAGACCGTCATGGAAACATGGCGACAGCGACACAGCGTCGACATCTTTTTTGAGCGAGGTCGCTTGCACGCTGCATTGCAACGCGGGTATCCACGCTGGCAAAACGTCGAATCCGTTCGTACCTCGGTTAAGACAGCGATTTTTGAGGATAATCCAGTTACTGATATCATCGGGATCATGAACTGGCTATCCAATAGGGTGGGAGCATGTTTCATTGATCAATGAATATCGCGTTATGCAAATCTAGTTCTTTTTCCCTCGATTATCGCTACGCTGGCGACCTCCCCGGAAGACGTAACTCACTTATCTTCCCTCTTGACCTCGCGCATCCACGTTTTCTCGCTTCGTTCCAATGAAAGAAGTCGATATTGGCGATTCTAAATTAATGTCGGGTCCGACAGAAGGTGAAGGTCAGGATTTCAGGATGCTCCCGTCCACGAGACAGGATGTTGCTCCTCAACGGGTTTACCTTCTCGGCTTTAACATCACACATTGGTAAGTCCAAGCTTAATAACATACTTAATATATATAAAACCCACCTTTCAGGCCGTCCACTGCCCAATTCTTGATACTCTCATTTGCCGTTTTCTTCTTCTATATCGGGTATGGCTACATGCAGGAATTGATGTTCCGTCTCGACGGAATGCGACCTTATGGATGGTATCTCACATTTATTCAATTCTTATTTTACACTATTTTCTCGTATTTCGAAATGGCGTCTTCTAGCAGTGGTGTTGTCAGACAGTAAGTTTGTTATATTATATATGAGACGTTGGAATTTATATATAAAATTGCAGTATTCCTATCAAAGTTTACTTGCAACTCGCTTTCTACACTGTCGCAACTATGGGTCTTTCTAATGCTGCCATAGGATATCTCAATTATCCCACTCAAGTCATTTTCAAGTGTTGCAAACTCATCCCAGTTCTTATTGGTGGAATTATCATTCAAGGAAAACGGTACGGATGGTTGGATGGGTTGTCTGCTAGTCTCATGAGCTTTGGTTTGATTCTGTTTTCACTGGCTGATAGTCAGGTCTCACCGAACTTTGATCCCCGTGGCTACATTATGATCTTGGGTGCCCTTGTGGCTGATGCTGTCATTGGTAATGTTCAGGAGAAGTCGATGAAAAAGTTTGGTGCCCAGAATACTGAAGTGGTAAGCTTTTATTGGTTGAGTCATTTAATAGATTTGTTTAATGTATGCAATTTTCAGGTGTTCTACTCCTACTCCATCGGCTCCATCTACATCTTCATCTTCCTCCTGCTCAAATGGGAACTCTTCGATGCCATGTCATTCTTCTGGAATCACCCTCGTGAGACTTATGGTTACGGTGTGATCTTCTCCGTCCTCGGATATGTCGGTGTTAACGTTGTTCTTACGCTGGTCCGTACAACGGGTGCCCTCACTGCTGTTACTGTCACAACAATGCGGAAGGCCGTTACGATCATCCTGTCTTTCGTCTTCTTCGAAAAGCCTTTCACCTCAACTTACCTCTGGGCCGGTCTGGTCGTCCTCATCGCAATCTACGTCAATCTCTACAACAAAAACAAAACCAAATGGGACGGCTACATGGCCCAGTACTTCCAGAAGCGACAGTACCTTCCGACAATGAAGGTGTCTGGCATTTAAACGCCAAATATATTGCCTTTCACCGTGTTACGCATCAAAAAAGTATAAATATTACTATTTATTAATTGTTCATATAAGTCATTGATTGGTGACCATGTGCAAGCAATAGCCGCAAAATTGCACTCCAATTTTAAGGGTGGGTGTAAACATAGTTAAATAAAGCATTATTACTCTGCAGCGAGTTACATAGGTGTCGAAAAAGTTGTGTTTCTGACTTAGTTATAATGTATGAAAGGTAGTTCGGGTAGACCGATGTGACTAACGTTTATCCAGTACTATCGAGTTCCCGTTTTGGTGGTCGTGGAGTGTGTGGAATCTCGACCTTGCCATACGCTGAGGGTGGTTGAGATTCTTCTTCTTCGGTTTCGGCTTCTGTGATCGGAGCCACAGGCTCGACGACGCCCGCAGGTGTTACAACAATAGTCGGTTGGGATGGGTCACCTCCATGGACTTCATACTTATCATCGACACTATAGGCGGCTAATCGAGACATCAGATCGAAGTTGCATACAACTGGGGCCATTTCGTGGCATTGTTCCCAGCCGACAGGTGGTGAGGACGGTGGCGAGATGAGGAACTGTTTCTCCAGAGGCGGCAGTTTCAGATGGCCATCTTCGGATTGATAGGCTCGACGCACCATCTTAATATTCTGCAAGACGAAAAAACGTTTATCGATCCCCGAAAATGATATAAACACAACCCTCACATGGGACACATGTCAATATTTAACTTACATTGGCAAAAAAGGCCTTCAATTCCAATCCATTGAATTTGTGATGTTCGACAATAAGTTTGGCTGCCGTCGCATGCTCCGGCTCTGTGAATACCACCCGCACCCGTTGGAAGCCTTTAAGAAAATCAATGCGAACGTTTTCACTAATCTGTGTGAACATAGAAGCAAAGTTCTCTTTCAAACTAGGGTCATCGAATAGTTCTTTAGGCACATTACGAATGATAATTGACGTTGGTAAGTCGTCTTTGTTCGTAATTTCGCGCACTGTCTCGGTTTCTTCCATACTGCAAGCTAACGACTGATAAATTTAATCAATTTGACAACAACTTAAAGTACACAAATCGGTCAACTAGATATCAACTCAAAACAACGAGCACAAGCACAAGTGGCCGGCCCGCTGGCGGAGGCCTGGATGAACACAGCGTACGCGCTAAACCACCGTCCCAACACGAAAACAATCGGTATCCTAGCCTGCAGCCTTACTGCCTGCGTGGTTCAGCTGGACTGGTAGCTCGATAAAAGCGTAAAACTAAACAAAAAGTAAATCATAAAAAGAGGAATGTTAAGTAGGTAGTGCCTATTGCAAATGTGGACTTTTCGACGTAATGTTCCATTTTTACTGGGAGTAGTTTTTTTAAAGCGCGTCATTGACACCATCCTTTGTGAAAAAAGGGCGATTATCGTTTAAGAGACGGCAGGAAAAACATGCGTTGACGACGTCCTAAGCTGCCGTGAAGAAAAACCAGCAACAGTGTAAGAGACTTCTTAATTGAACTTATGTTCAAGACATTTTTTTTCTACCAGTGTGGTACTCCCTCATTGACTTTTTGAAATTGAAGAAACGTACAATTTAGTGGCACAGTTTGTTTGCCCTTAGGGCATTTACTGCATTACTGCCGTCGTCGTGAGGAATCATTTATTTCGGAAACCAGAACAATATCGTAAATGAGATTGGACATATTCTTGCCGACATTTTTGTAGGAATTCATTTTGTTAAAACATTTTTCGTTGACGTACTTTATTTTGTTCCACTCTGTCCTAATTACTGTATCTATTGGGGTATAATCACGTAGATGCAGGTGTAATTAGTTGGTTGTAATCGTTTTCAGAGAAGATGCACAGTTCGCAGACAAGTTTTACAAATATTTTCATTAGCTTTTAAATACTTACGTCAGAGATTATTTTGCAAAGACCAAGAATAATCCGTGACAACGTCATGTACGACGGAAAACGAAAACTTTCGCTCAATGGAATAACGAAATAAGTGCTTTAAAAGCACTTTAGAACAAGCGTTCTGTCGAAAAAACACCTCGAAAACGGTTTGGTCATGCTTGACTAGTCATGTTAGCACTACCTTAGCTGGTAAAAACGATTTGAAACTGCGATGCATATGCACAGCCCAAAGGGTTTGACTTTTATCTGTCAGGAAGTGAATTGGGGATGGCTTCCTTTTTTGAATGCGCGGTGGAGCCAGCCGGCTGCCGGCCCACTACCAACCAGCCCCCTCAGGATAGTGCCGTCGTTGGCCGACGGTTGTTATAGCGACAGTCGGTTTACCAGTCCCACGTTAGAGGGTGTCTGCCTTTCGGCAATGCAGGCCCTTTAGACCGAGACATGCCATGTACGGGGCTTCAGGCCGCCAGGTCGACCAAACCGGCCCAGCTTCACTTGGTACATAGCAGCCGTGACAGCCGGGCTTGCGGGAGCCTTAGTAATTATGCCAAGACTAGATGCGTGTGCGCGTTCTACCTTTCCATGGAAGGGGGTTCGGCAGTCATGGAGGTCCGCTTCATCATGTAGAACGGGAGAGAGGGGTTTGTCTGCCCCTCCGGTAGAGCCTTAGGTGCCAAGCCTACACCACATATAGCGTCGGTATAGTCCCCCGAAAATTTATTGCCGCCACCACCGCTACCATCGGCCATGTCTCCCGGGGAAGCTGGTGGGGTTTTTTTCTGTCCTCCTTTTGTGGGGCATTGTCCATTGCACCGTTTTTAAGGTCGATTCCTGAGGCTGAAGAGCCACTGCCCGTGTCATCGGCAAGGGGGACGCCCTTTTCCTCGCTAACTGCGACACTACCCATCTTTGGGGCACTTGACACAATAGCTTCCAACTTAAACGTGCCAAAAAAGTTTCCACTGGCCATGGGCAGTTTCTATTTGCCGTTAGTCGTCAGGGAGTGCCATGCCTGGTGTACAAGCGATTTCACTAATGTTCCGTGTTTGTATCATGCATATGTCCCTTTCAAAGTGCTCTCTGAGTGCCATTTTGACGCTCATTTCCGTGTTTCACGTGTAATCCGCCACTTCTACCCCCACCTTGTTATTATTATCATACGTGCAACATTTTAGTCGACTCCGTCATGACGGAGGACGTGGAGGGACACATCCGTGAACGGTATGAACTCCACAAACGACTCGGCAAGGGCGCCTACGGCATCGTCATTAAGGCTACCGACCGAAAATCAAAGGAAATTGTGGCCCTTAAAAAGATCTTCGACGCATTCCGGAACCAAACCGATGCTCAACGCACGTTTCGAGAGATAATGTTTCTTCAAGAGTTTGGCCGGCATCCCAATGTTGTCAAGCTTTTGAACATTATTCGGGCGGACAATGACCGGTGAGCCTTTTTGTGCTTTGCCATTGAATCACTGTTTTTTCTTTTGTTACCGTAAACTTTTAGTGATATTTATCTTGTTTTTGAATTCATGGAAGCTGATTTACACAACGTCATCAAGAAGATGACGATTCTGAAAGATGTGCACAAACAATACATTATGTGTCAACTTTTTCGAGCCGTCAAATTCCTCCACAGTGGAAACGTGCTTCATCGTGATCTCAAACCGTCCAATGTGTTGCTAGATGCGGATTGTCGGGTGAAATTAGCAGATTTTGGGCTTGCACGCTCATTAAGCCAAGTAAGTATAGCTTCTATTCATCACTTTGTAATGCATTGACTGTTTTGTAGCTCGAAGATTATCCAGAGGGTCAAAACATGCCAGAACTTACGGTAAGTGTCTCTTGTCTTTGTGAAATGACTGCATTACTAATAAGAGCCCCTACAGGAATACGTCGCGACACGTTGGTACCGCTCCCCAGAAATTCTATTAGCAGCGCGGAGGTACACCAAAGGTGTTGATATGTGGAGCCTGGGTTGTATTCTCGGTGAAATGCTTCTCGGTCGAGCACTTTTCCCCGGCAGTTCGACTATTAACCAGATTGAGCGGATTATGAATACGATTAACCGTCCTTCAAAGGTAACATTTTTTAATGGTTACTCAAGCGGAAGTAATTTTACCACCCTTTAGGCGGACATTGAAGCCATCGGATCGCACTATGCAGAATCTGTCCTCGAGAAGATGCCACAAAAACCAGTGAAAACGCTTGACAGCACTCTGGCAAACAGTAATCCGCATGCTTTGGATTTGGTTAACAGGTAAGCCTGATAAGCTTGAACGCATTTACATTAGCGGATATACACATTTAAAAAATTACATTCCATTTTTCGTTACATTAGACCAACCTCAAGAAAAAAATGACCTTTTTCGTTTGGTCGTTGGTAAAACGTTAACGCTCAAGTTGCTTTATATTTGGATAGACATGAATGGTTTCCTTTTCCTGTTCGTCATAGAAAGAGGAAAAAAACTAAAAAAAGTCTTTTCAGGTTACTCTTGTTCGCTCCGCACAAACGTTTAAATGTAGATCAGTGTCTGGTTCACCCGTACGTTATTCAGTTTCATAATCCCCAAGATGAACCCGCTTTGAACTATGACGTCACACTTCCGTTACCAGGTAAGCGGGCTGAAAATAGACAAAGACAATAACAGTTAAAAAAATGAAAAGAGGCTAACAAAGACAATAACAATTACAGATCATATTCAACTGACAATAGACGATTATCGTAATAAGCTGTACGAACTTATTACTACAAAGAAGACAAACATCAGACGAATTCAGCATGACCGCATTGTAAACAAATCTAATGCATATGCGGGTTATCATAATGGTGCCAACGGTAATGGCAATGGCAATTACGGCTATTCTGAAGCGAAAAACAATGGTGTGAGTCACATTCCGCAGTCTAGGTCGACGTCTGAGAATCCACGTAGACCATCGACACAGTACTATCATGGAAGTCCGTATTACGATAATGCGGCAAATGTGTATGCATCACAGAAGAGACCGGAAACAACTCAAAATGGGTATTACCATGCTCAGCAAATGTCGAATGGCGGGGGTTACTATGGGCCGCAAGGTGTTCAGAACGGTAGCGCCGATTATTACCGCCACAATGCGCGGCGCAATTCTTCCAGCGCGGTGACTGCTGAAACTCTCAGTAGTGACAGACGCCGACGGGGAAGTCTTAACAGCAGTGGTGGCAGTGCTGTTCGGGATGATTCTCCTCATCGCGGATTTGCATCTCGTAACTCCATGGAAAAATACGAAGAAATGTCAAAGTAATACTCTTTTCTTTACTCTTGCTTGATGTCATTTTTAATCTGTTTGTGTTTTAGGCGAAACAAACACGCTGACTATAAACAGTCGAATGTTTCAATTCCGTCAACTGCATCCAATGGCACTGTCATCCGGTCATCCATGTCATACAACAACAACATAGGCTACGGCGGATATCCGCAACGAAAAGTACGGGATATCCGTAGAAGTACAACTGGAGAGCGTATTGCCCCAATTGCTCAAGCAGAATGTAGTGACACGGACTTTGAGTCAGCTCGGTCACCCGTAAAGCCGCCTACTGGGTACGACTCCGCATCAAAACGAGGTAAGCAAAAGCAATTCAGCCATGTCAAGCCCTGCATAGCTAAGCGAATTCATTCATAGCCAAAGACATAAAACTAAAACGCCATCAAATACCATTTGCATTAACTTTTCGGTCAACATAACACAATTTTAGAACGGGCCCAGTCCGCCGAATCCCGCAAGGGCCTGAACAACGGCAACGGTAACGGCAATGTTATCACAAAAACAAAGAAAGACATGCGCAAGTCCCACGAAAAACTTGGCATCTTTGCCGCTCTACGACCGGGCTCAAAATCGTCTTCAAATGGAAAACATTTCCCTTCAATTGGTGCCGTTTTGGGTTAAACCGGAAGAAAAATCAATACTATTTTTGACATCGTGTATCGATCTCAAGTTAATTAATAATCTAATGAGCTTTGTCGCACTAACAGCAATCGTATCTTTCCCACTTTCGTAATTTATGGTAAAAAAGGTAAACCTTTCATTTGTTCGTAGCTTTCTATATGTCATGCGGTTTTCTCTGACTTTCAATGTGTATTTTTCAAGTTTGACGACAATGCTTGTAGCGGTTGACGCTCATTCATTGATGGATAAATGAAGGGTATTTGTCAAATTTTTGATTATGAATTTATGTGCAATTATTTTTGAAAATAAACGGTCGACAAAAGTTTAAAGGTTTTTTCAGTTTTACAGCTGAAATGAATACAGTAAAACAGCAGCAGTGACATTTACTGGCTCTTATTTTGACAAACAGTGGTATTTAAGGTCGTAAAAATAAACTGAATTAATAAGTAGCCGGTTTGCATGGTTGCAATTATTATCAATGGCCAGGTTTAAATAACATTGTAAAATTAGTGGGATAAAGATAATTTGCACATGTCAACAGCATAATAAAAAAAACAGAGTAGTTTCTTCCGGTGTGTAATTGTTCAAGCATTACATAATTACTGTACGAATAATAAATCAAAAACATAATGTGTTTTACAAAAAAATGATATTTTACGCTTTATTTTTTAATATTTCCCGGATCACCAGAAAATTGAGATTGTATTTGTCGCCCCCTCACTTTCAGAAGAAACCTTTGACCAGTGTCCACCATCTACCGCAGAATCCCAGCTTATTGCCGCGGGTCCCGAAAATGCTTTTCACCTGGATTGCGCACCCGACTGGCACCCTCGGCGACAACAACGGCATAATTAGTCTTGGCAAGGCAGCAAACTGTGGCCCGCAAAACGCGAATCGACCCCGTTTCAAACCGTTGCCATAGTTGCGTGGGTGGCACAACTGCGCGAAGCTTCCGTCTGTGCCAATGACCATTTCAGTTCAGCTAGGTGCCGTCAATGGTCATATTTCGTGGTGTCTTGTTTTATGACCTTTAAAATTTTATTTTATTACTTTTTTTCAGCAATGGGCACCCTGGCCCGAGGCCCACCAATATGCCTTGTTATTGCGATAATTATTTGTGCGGCATCAGGGCAACAGACTTACAGGGAACAGAGTACGGTAGACCTTTTTGGAAATAAACAACCTATTTTTAATTACATGCCCAATGCGGGACATGTGGATCTGGAAAGGTTGGATCATTATCGACAAAATACTGATTTGAGAGAGGAAGAAGGTAAAACTTACAAAACCTTTGATGCCTACAGTATGCATAGTCAATTGAATTGCAGGTTGGTGGCATCTAGTGCCGTACGGGCCACTTTTTCACGATGCCAATTTACTGATCAAGCCAAACCATGATCGTCAAATCGATTTCGATTTCGATTACCCGTTTTATGGTTTCCGTTTCAACTACACAATGATCTATCCCGGCGGATTACTCGCCTTCTCTGATCCTGAATTCATCCAACCACCGTACACATTTCCTAATCCGAGATGGCCAGAACAACGCGATGCTAGTTTCATTGCGGCATTCTACGCAGATCAAACTTTCCAATACATTGGTGAACGTGGCATTTCTAATGTGTGGTACCGTTTGGTTTTTCGCCCAAGAAATTTTGAAACCATTGACGAATGGGGCAACCCTTTAATGAATCCCCGCGACGACTATGGTGACATGTTCAAAACTGCGCGAGATCGCTATGAAAAACAACGCTGGGGTCGTGTGGAAGATCCTTATTTGCTTGACAACATTACTATGATGATTCGTGAAGGCATTATCGGTGCCAATGGTTTTCGAGCTGATTACGCTGTGGTCGTCACCTGGGAGAGGATGGCTTATGGTGGTGCTCCGAAAGTGACCCAAGTCAACCGATATGAAGAAGCGAAAAGATGGACCAACACTTATCAAGTCGTTTTGGCCACCGATGAAATCCGTTCCTACGTCATCTTCAACTACGCTCACATCAATTGGACGTCTTCCAACACTGCCGGTGCTTTACAAGGTCGAGGTGGTCTACAATCAGCCATCGCAGGCTTTAACGCTGGCAACGGTACAGGTTGGACACCGCTACCATACAGTGGTGAGGGTCGTGTTTTGAAACTGCAAGAATTTTCCAATGTTGGTGTCCCTGGACGATGGATCTACCGTGTCGACGAACAAATCATCCCTGCTGGCTGCAGTAACGAATCTATTGGCTACATGTCGACAGCGCCTATAGCAGCATCCATGATAGGTGGAACCTATGTCAATGTATCCGGGCCATGTTTACGAGCTGGTGACGTGGTTAAAGTAATTTTCGATGAATACCAAGTTGATTGTGTCCGTCTGAGCATGATCCGCGCGCAATGTGTGCTTCCAGTAAACCGAATGTTCAAAACTGGATTGGTCAACACGAAGATGTCGCGAGATGGCGGCCAATCTTATCCATATGTTGGCACATTCTACCTACTACAACCTTCATTAGCCACTCCACAGGTGAAATTGATAGACAACCCCCGCGAGCCACACAACAATTGGCGATCACATAATGCAACGCAGCTACGATTTGAATGGTCACCGTTCAATTTAACAATGAACATCAATGCACAAGTGAATATCGATCTGATGGGATACTGGGAAGACACGGATGACCATGTGTTTGAAGTGGTCGGAACTATAGCTACAAGAACGGCTAACGATGGTCTCTATGAATTTGATCCACGTACATTGGCGCGTTCAAGTATGATAATGCATTCATGGCGGAGGTTTAGTTTTGGTGTGGTTCGGATATCGATAGCTGATCAGGAAGAAACTCAGGGGTATGTTTGATAAAACTTGAAAAAGAAAAGTCTATTAAGTCGTTTTAGTGTCTTTTGGAGCAAAATAACCCCCTTCGGCTGGTACTTCCGTGACATCTGGGAGTACGAATACGGTGATCAATGGGCCTTAGAGCTTTGCCAAGATTGGTTCGACTACGACGGTAAACGTGTCAATTATGCCATGGATTTGGAGCCATCAGTGCCGTGCCCCTGTACCCTTGACCAAGCTTTACTCGATATCGGCCGGTTTATGCCTTTGTTCGGATGTGACCGCGACGGTGATGCCTCTTGTGAGTACAACAAAGGCTCCCAACACTGTGTCATGTCGACAGCTGCTACCTGGACCGGCGCAGGCCAAGTCTGCTGCTACGATTTCGAAGGCTGGCTAATGCACAGCGACGACTACGAAAATGCGGCACATCTGCGCTTCTTTAGTCCAGGGACGTCGCAGCGTGCTCATCCGATGGGAGCTTATCCCTTCAAACGACCACCTTATGTGCCGTCATTATCGAATTACCACACTGACGTCATGGCATATGAAAAGTGCTGCAAATGGGCTGGGCATTGCGAATTCTATTTCTGGCGGCGGCAAACATCCGGCTGTCAGGAGTACATTCCGCCTGTGGCTGGTATCGCTTATGGTGATCCGCATTTTATCACATTTGACGGCACTCGATACACTTTCCAAGGCAAAGGTTACTATGTTCTTGCAATGAGCAAAGATCCTAATCATGATTTCAACGTTCAAATCAGAATGGAACAGCCACCGAAAACTGATTGTAAGCAACTGAAAACTTAAAAACAATAATAACACGGAAGTGAAATTCCAGGGAACCAAGTAGTCCACGCCTCAGTTATCACCGGCGTCGCCGCACGCGAGAATCAGTCCGACATTGTTCAAATATTTGCGAGAAAAGAGTTCCGCCGTTGGCGCTACCGCACTGATGTCATTGTTAATGGACACCCGTGTTACTTCGATACCCCTGAACTCAAGATGCAACGCTTCCGCGGCGTCACTCTTCGTAGTCCTGAGAGAAACCACAATCAATCCGAAATTCAAGTCATGTTTGACTCGGGAGCGGGTATCGCTGTGACGGAAGCACATGGCGTCCTTTCGGTCATGGTGTTACTTCCGCCTGACTTCAATGAAACATATGCGGTATGAGTTTACCAACAAACAAACTGTTTACTTACTTCATTTTTACAGTATACACGCGGATATGATTTCTTCGGAACAGGCTTCGATGAACGAGGTCGAGCAAGTGGCAACATCCGAAATGAACAGAACAACTACATAGCTCCACCATCAACGCTACAGTATGCCGCCGGAGCACAGCGATTTGTGACAGTCGGATTATTAGGGACGTTCAATGACAACCACTTGGATGATTTGATGACACCAGAAGGGCATATTGTGCACATTAACCATCCACCAACTGAAGCTGATAACATACAAGCTTATCAATTTGGACAAACTTGTAAGTTTTTTATACGCCAGGTATAAATTAACGAAGTTTATTTCAGGGAAAGTTGACGGAAGCCGACACAAGCTTCTCTTCCAAGACCACATCAAGCCCATTTACAACCCACTCTTATTCGGCGACGATAAGCAATACATGCCTGTGTTTGACCCCTATCGTCTACAGTACAACGCTAGTCTGGTGTTTACGTTGGAGGAAGTCCGTGTTGCCTGTCAAAATGTCTACGAGTGCGAGTACGATTACTTTTTGACTGGACGTCGTGAAATTGCTATGAACACACTGGAAGTTCAGACAAAGTGGACGGAGTTGAAGTACAAGGGATCAACTAGAAGTATGTTTTATTAAAAGTACAAGTTTCAATGATAAAACAACATTGAACTTTAGCAATGAGTTGCGGTGCTCTTCTAACAGCTCCTGGCGTCGTCAAATACCCTCCGGGCAACAATTACCTCGACGGAGTTACCGTCACATTTACATGCAAACCCGAATTCTTTATCCACGGGTCACCACAACGTACATGTGTCAATGGAACATGGACACCAGGATGGCACGTCTGGTGTAGACGTGAGTCACATTTTTCAACATAAATAACGCAGGCTAAAAGTTTGCACTTTTAGGTCGTACTCTTGAAACTGCACTTAAATGGATGACCGGTATCCTCAGTTCCGTCGCAATTCTCC
>KB455215.1:34413-51742 GCA_000341325.1 Panagrellus redivivus | reverse complement strand
CCCTTCCTGCCTTCTCCCGGACACGCTCGCTACTCGCTACCCCCACAGGAACCACGTCGGGATTTACACAACATCGATTTTTGCCTCTACACATAAAACGTCAATCACGGACGGCGCTCAGGTTCCTGGGCTGCCTGCGGCGAGATTATAGGGCGCAGATCGAGAACGCTGATCATATCGATTTAGGTTCAGTTTCAGCGACCGCTCCTGCTAGAACCTGAGTGTCTGAGCGAAGATGAGGCACGACGGCGCCGAGAACAACTGAATCGCCGGCCGTCATATCGGTAAATACCTTTCATAGCCTGCCACAATTACCTTCCAATTGTCCTTTTAGCATGATCTTGAAAGAACTAGAAACTGTCGGCGCCGACAAAACTTTAAAAAAAGAAATAGACGATACTGCCAATATGGAAAGAACATCCATGCCAGCGCCAATGCTACCAAGTAAGTGATTAAAGCTGCTTAAACCTTTTGCCCCCATGTTGGAATTGACACATGTGATGTTTGCACTTTCAATTTCCCGTGTATTATTTTAAACATGTTCATTAGCGAGTATCGTAATCAACATTCACTACGTGCTTTCATAATTTTGCGCTAACACGTTTAAATTCGCAGATAATCTCAACGTCAATGCCAATATGTATAGCTTACCTGTGAGCAATGGCACTGGATTGTGCAATACCAGAGGCGTCGCGAGTGTTTCTCCGGCGAGCGAAATGGATGCCAATTCTGTTGGCAGTAGTTCATCGAATGTATTTTCACCTCGGTCTCTGACCGATCTTCCTATCGGGTCCGCATCAGATTCGTCAAGGCAACAAGGCTCCAACGTCCTAGTGCATGTGTCAGCCAATGACCTATTGGGAATCAAACCGCCCAATGATGCTGTGGCACGAACAGTCGCCGCAAACTTCATTCAAAACGGTACGTGAATTTCAAATTTTGTATTCTGGGGTTGTGAATATGAATTAAAAAGTAGGGATGATATTTCGTGATTCAAGCGGGTGGCGGGGGTCATTCATGAATATTTAGAGTTTTCAATGTAATTTTGCATGTTAAATTAGTTCTGGCCACATTCCATCGAAATAGCTTATTCATGATTATGATAATCGTATTGCCATGTTTATACCTCTCATGACCATTTATTTTTTTTACTTTGTTAAAATCGATTTTCGTTGTTTATTTTCAAAATTTGAAATATGCAACTCAAGGGTACTTTTTTATGCGTAAAAGTATTTATTATTCATTCAGCCTATTGACTTTCTTTATCGTTCTCACCCTTTTTCTCATCTCACTTTTTTCATACTTCAGAATGGCTCAACGTTTACAACTCGAGTACTTCACCGATGGGTAGCGTTTCTGGCATGTCAAGTCGAGGTCCTGGCATGCCAGGTGAAGGTGAAGACAGTAATCGCAAACGCCAAGTGAGACTACTCAAGAATCGGTAAGTCGAACACAATCTGTGACTCACTACCTTCAGTTTTGACAAAACTAAGCGAACAGCGAATCGATTAGCAAGCGACTCGAACCGCAAGCATTCATTCTCTGGCCCGCGTCTTCAACTTTTAACTTAACTCCTCACTATTCCAGAGAAGCAGCGAAGGAATGCCGCCGGAAGAAAAAAGAGTACGTCAAGTGCTTGGAAAACCGTGTTGCAGTCCTTGAGAATCAGAATAAGGCTTTGATAGAAGAACTCAAGACACTGAAAGAACTCTATTGCCGCAAAGAAAAGGCTGAATTCCCTGATGCCTAAAACATACAATACATACTTGATTCGAGTTTATTCTTACATATCGATGCATATTTTTTGCAGAAAACAAATTAGTCATGACCTCCTAGCGCCGTCCTGCCTGCATTTTGGCAGAAAATGTTAGATTTTATTATCTCAATGTCTAAATTTAATCTATCAAAGTTCAATTTTCATTACTTGGGTCTTCTTTCTTATCAAAGCAGATAGAGTGTCTAATATATTATGTTTAAGTCGACTCTATTCATGTCCTTGATAACTTTCACATTACCAATGTCGGTTAAATGGAAATTAGCGTCGCAGTTTACTCGTTTTTTTTTAGTTTTTGGTGATTTCAATTTGCCGGGAATCTTCAAAAGAGTAAAACTGCTTCGGGGAACAGCGTGATGTCGCGAACTTTCATAATTTTTGCTCATGATATTAACAAGGGAGTAATGTCCCAATGTTTACCTCCGTTTTACGTTTACTGTTTTTTGAACCAAAAACTAATCAAAAGTTGTTATCAAAGTTCGTAGACACTTTCAAACTAGCCTTTACACAATGGTTGAGCTCGTCTGAAATCCACTTCACCAAACTTTAATTGTCGTCTCAACTATTTTTTAGCATTCATTTGTATTAACAACCTTTGTCTTGCTTTCCTTTTGAAATATTTTCCTCCGTCTACGAGTTTTCTGTACTATGACCGTTGCTAGGGGCAAATGTTTCACTCTGGAATTAAGCTCGTTCATTGTTAACCCTTTTGTTATTTAGAGAAAAGAGTTTTTGTATGGTTTCGTTTTGAATATTCACGGTGTATCTTTATCTCAAGTAATTCAAGTTACTTCAATGATCTCCACACGTATTTTGATGACTCCTCGTGAACAAATTGAACTTTTATCCAATTCAACTCCTTCAAAAGAATGTGTTTTCTGGTTATTTAACATGCTAGCTAGCTTGAACCAGTACGGCAACACATGGTTGGTTCGTATACACATTCAGGGCATGTACACACAGCTAACATGTGACCATGAGGGAAAAATGTATTAAAGCAAGGCATGAAAGACAGGGACATACATTGCCCCAAGAAAAAAACACTTAAAACAGGGTCAATGATTGAATCTTGGTTTAATCGGTCGGCATTTGTGAGAAAATATCATTCCCATTTTGATTCAGTTTATATCGCCGCGAGTGCCTCATAAAAAAACAATTTGATCGCTCACTGTTTTAAGCGTATTTTTATTAGTCACAAATCAGGTGCTTTGCTTGGTTGTTAACGAGTTTTTCATGAACCAAAATTAACTTACCAAAAAGTAATTTATTCTCGCGGCCTGTTTGTAGGGGAAGTTTGCATGACATTCGAAATACCCAGAAATGTAAAATATTTATAGTTACTTAAGTGAACCATTTGTGTGGTTTTTTACCACCAATTGCTACTAAAAAATAATTATTATTTTTTATTTTCGTACTTTTACTTTAACTTTAAAAATGAAATAGTCTTACCAGACTGCAAGCCAGACAACCAAATAAAACTGCACAGACTTAAGCGGCTTGAACAAATGTCGATTTAGGGACACGCGACGTGACTGTTTGAGAGCTTGCTTGCAGGCTGATTTTTTTGAACTCGTTAGAAGCGCTATTGTTAGCTCACTCAAAGTGCATCATGGCGTTCTTTGATAGTAAAGAAAAATCTTGTTATTATCCCTAATTGTGAGCAAAAAACGGTGTTCAAGAAAGAAACGAACAGGAAATAAACTTCCGACATGCGTTTGGGAGAAAAAAACGATCTCGAGTAATATTGCGACACTTGCACACATACCCCTCGAAGTGGCTAGCACTACCTGTTTGAAACTAAAAAAGTTGAAGTTTCAAAATGTGTACTTTTGAATGGTTATCTACACTTTGAACACGGATCTAAATACAGAGATTGTGTGGGAGTATTGGCATTCATCCTTTCACAGTTTAAAATTCATATTAGTTTGCAGACAGTCGAGGAAACCAATATTGGTGCATTAAAGATAAAAACGTGCAAGCGGTTTATTGGAAGTATGTCGCCTTAGGGGGTAAAGTAAATGAGCCAGTTTGGTGAATGGTTCTTTCCGATGTCGCTTATCTCATTTAACATGCATTTACTAAGTCGGCCGTTTAAGGAAATGAGAGGGACTTCCTGTAACTCATCGGTGAATCGACTTCTTTACATTTTGACTTGTAACTTGTAATTGGTATTCTAATTGAATAATTTTTTTCCTATAAGTGTGATGTAATCTATCTACGTGCTTAATTGCACTGTGAAAATGTTAATGAATAATGGCATTAAGTATGTGAATAATGGAATTACACTATTTTTAAACTAGCTCTTTGTGTTAAAAATTTAAAACGCTGGAATGAATAAAATAAAGCATTCAAAAACTGAATATTTGAGGGACATTACAAAAATTAGAAACGCGAAGTGTTCCGACCATCCTAAAGAAGACTGTAGCTCTCGAGACTTCGATTGCCAGCCTGGTTCAAGCGTACGAAAACTTTTTGTTCCTGCGCTGCGCATCTTCTCATCCGACCTATCCCGCTGATCTGTATGCTTCCCTTTCGGAACGTACTATCCTCGTAGATTGTTTCTAAATGGGTCTCCGAAGAAAAAGCTTCTTCATCTGTGTTAATTCGGGCTACTACTTTCGACGCACCACTTCTTGAAGTCATTTTTGGACCGCACACTTTTGACCACCCAGTAAATGACATTTTTGACGGGAAAACAAAGAATGAAAAAAGAGACGTAGCGCAGAAGCGCTTTTTTAAATCCTGAAGTTTTAATGTCGATACGATACATACCCTGTGGGGGCTTTTAACGGACATCTGTCATTGAGTGCAAACCACGTTATGCAACATCGTAAGCGAAACCTTTTAATCGTAAAAAATTGAATTGCGATTTGTGAAGTATAAGTGTGTCGATTGGTTCTATTCCGGTCCAAAAACGCTTGTAGTGTGATCGGTTTTGTCAATGATTTCAAATTCACCGCCGCTATTGTCCATTCCGAAAGCGTCGACACAAAAAAGTGAGTGAGAATCGGGGGTGACTGTGGGTTGTGTACCTACCGGTCAAACAATCAAACCAGTCTGATGCATTCCTTGGAAACTGAGTCATGATGGACTCCAAGAAGGGTTAAAGTGTGGCCCCAAATGGAGTCACTGACCATGAATGGCCGAACGCAGTACGCATACCGAAGCGACTTTTTCCCCACCATTCAGTGTTATTTTTAGGTACTAATCTGGTTTTTTAACCTTACTATCGTCTTCGCAATTCCGATTCCGTCATGGTTTAGTGAGGACCTAAGCAAAGAGTGGGATCATGGTAAGATCGCCTTGGAAGGGATATGCAAACTTATGATGAAAGGGAATGTGGATGGAATGAACTTCGAACAATGCGTTCGATACCCTCTTGACGATAACATAATTTTGTCACCGGTCCAGACAGGTTCGTCGGTGGTAGGTAGTAAGCGGTCCACACTAGGCACACCATGTCACTAAGCGAAAGGAACGCCAAGTACTGTCAGCACATTGACCCCAGGCGAAGATCTTCTCAAAAAAGGGGTCCAATCTGCCACTTAAAGTTCAACCAGACACCGTGGGGGGTCGTCATTACATGTTCTAAGCTGCCTCTCGACTTCGTGCGACAACAATTGTAAAACACATGCGGCATCGCTCTCATCGACTTCTCAAGTGCGCCCGGTCCATCTTGACCGAACTTCTAACCCATGCTAGTGATCTGCCCCGAGGCTTGCTACCTTTCGTCATCAGGCGCCAAATCGCTTAAGCAAAAACGAGATGATGATGCAGGGGATCTTGAGACCGTCGTCGGTGGCGGCCTCAAGATTAGCGAAAGTGGACTTCGCTTTGGTCGCACTCGGTGTGATTAAGGTCGCCGTCGGCTAAGCTATTGCTTTGATTTGCTGACCACGACGCTTAGACAAGTATGCACATTTTTGCCTCTCACAACAACGCGGAGTCCCAATGGACGACGATTCAGACGGCGGGTCGGTACTCCTCCCCCGTCGTTTATCGTTGACGCGTAACCTCCTTGTTGTGTTCGCGCGTGCTTCGGAGAAGGAGATGATCCCGCCCTTAAACTAGCTTCGCAAGCACTAACATAAAGTAACTCCTCAGGGGCGTGGTGCGATCTTCATAGAAATCCCTAAAGCCGTGCGCAAGTTGTGTCGGTCAGCGGTGAGGCCATAGGCAAGACCCCCACAGTCGAGAGTTCTACAAACAGGCCTTTGTGTCCAGCTAAAATTGCTCAAAACGATTAGACAGCCAACTCTCCGTTCAGTTTCCCCTCAGTTAAACGAGATGAATTACTCCTTGGTTATCGCGTACCTTCTTACCATAGGCAAGTTTTTGGCATAAGTCTTCCAGGCTTTTATGTTTTGCCACAACTTTTACCTTTTTATCACTTTAGCTTCTTATGTTGCTGCCCAGAACACCCCAGTCATCGGTGGTGCCTGCAAGCAAGGTACCGCTGATGTTCAGATCGGTGGAAAACAGACCCAATTCTTCTTGAAGTGTGAAGCCAACGATGAGTATGTCTTATCTTGGCTTTTAGCCATTTAGTTCTAATTTGTATTTATCGAGTTTTTACAGTTCTGAATCCGGCAACGGTATTTGGGTTGTCAAGAGCCGCGCTCAAGCCATGGCTCCCTCTTCGAACGACGCTCAACAGCATCCCAAGAAACTTCGCAAGATGCAAATGACCAACGTTTGTGGTCAGTTTTACGATTTTTTGAAACTGTGATTTCAAATTATTGCTATTTTAACTTTCCAGAGCAAGACAGCACTGCCCGCGAAGGCCAATCCTGCACGACCTCAGAGACTTGCCTCCAGCAAAACTACGAACACGCCGGCTCTTACTTGCAATGCGACAGCACGTAAGAATCTTTTTACGATTTGATGAATCAGTTTAAATCTAAACTTTTTACAGCCAGCAACGTTGGGTCAAGCGCAACTGCCAGCAAGACTTCACCTTCAGCTTCGAGCACCAATCCTGCATCGGCCACACTAAGACCATCCGCCACGTTGCTCGTATGTTACTTAACATTTTCAATACTGTATTTAAATGATGAAAACAACAATTCCAGGCCAAGCCTCCAACGGCGGTGTCATCTGCACCTTCACCTCCTGCAGCAACAACAACCCCTGCAACATCGGTACCTGCAACAACGGCTACTGCTGCTCGTCCGCCCCGGTCGCTCCCATCACAGGTTTGTATTCACTTCCGCCTTTGGTCTGGCCTAAGCAGATCAACTTTTTGATACCTCGCTTGTTTGATGTTCACCCTTGGCTTAATCAAATAACGCTTACATCCCTATGCTTACCGTTCCTCGTGTGCAACTAATTTGCAGGCAAAGGCAAGCAAAAACTTGCGAAAAAGAAGAAACAATCTAATCAAAATTTAAATAACACTAAAACAACAACGTCAGATCCACTGTTACCAGCCGCAGATTGGCCAGTCGGCCCTCCGGGATACGGTCTACCAGAACATATAGCCACCCTTGATCGGGTACTGATAAAGGCATCTGGCAACGGATGTGCGCTTTTAACCACTTTGACGTTTGTTCTTCTTTCCTATCACCATTGCAATGTCGGCATTGCCTTTCCTAATAGTTCACAATCAGTTTGCTACCCCAAGCTTAACCCTTTTCAGTAGGTTGTGCTGGTGGCTTCCAGTCGCCGATCAAGTGTACACCAGCACAGGAATGCCCTCCAGGCTTGTTTTGTGATGTTGCCGGTGGACTTTGTTGTCCTTTGTTACTCCCACTAACTGATTCTACCAACCCTCATAAACCCCAGATCAAGCGAAAACCCGTGCTGGGTTCGTGTTGTGCTTATCACTTGCACCAATCCCAAATTTCAATACTTTATATTTTCTTTTTCAGTCTCCGGCAGCTGCCCCTCGTGCAACAACAACAACGGCCCGCGAATCATCTCGATCCGTAAGTTACAGCAATTAAAGTTTGTTTGTGTGAATTTTGAGTTACCCCAATTACCGTAATATCATTTACCCCCTTGCTTTGCCATCTAAAATCGCGTTCCATCGCGATTTTAGCCACTACCGCTTCTAACAGTTGCTCAGTTACCTGCCCCCGAGGCTATGCGAGTTGTTGCGGTTCGCAATCGGCTTCGTGTTGCCTCAAAAAGACATGTCCTTCCCCCGTTGCATCGACAGTTACAACGACGACAACACGTCGAGCGTGCTTCACGGCCTGTCCTCAGGGACAGTCGTGTGTCTCGGGCGTCTGTTGTTCTCAAGCTGTTCCCCGTGAGTTACGACATCACACACTAACTGTCGCTTTGTTTTATTAATCATTCATTATGATGTGACGTGAGACCTCTCTGTCTCCCATACTGAATCTTTCTTATTGACCTGTGACGCCAGCGGATTCCACCGACGACAGTTTTAGGCTGCCCCGGTGGTGGAATGCCCTACGGAACCTGTAACAACGGATTCTGCTCCGCTGGCTACAATTGCATTCAGTCTACTAACATGTGTTGTGCCAATATCGCCATTGGGCGGATTGTTTGTAAGTGTGGCAACTAACAATGCAAAAAGAATCTTAAAACATGGAGCTCCCTGTCTTTAGCTACCTGCCCTGGTGGCCGTCTCTCCACTGGCTCCTGCAACAACGGACGCTGCGGCTCCGGATACAGCTGCCAACAGAACCAATGCTGCCCCACCCAAACGACTGTCTGCGCTGATGGCACCCAAGCCGCCGGCTCCTGCGTCAATGGCCAATGCGGTACCGGATTCACCTGCACCAACAACCTCTGCTGCACCTCCAGCTCCTCCACCCCTCGTTGTCTCGATGGTTCCTCCGCCGTCGGTGCCTGCATCAGCGGTCGTTGCGGTTCTGGCTACACTTGCACCACTGGTAACATCTGCTGCCCTTCGACCACCTCTGTCTGCCCCGTTGGTCAAGTCTCGATCGGTCGCTGCGTGAACAACCAATGCCCGACTGGCTACACCTGCACTGGTACCTACCCCAACAACTACTGCTGCGGCACCGAATCCACCGCTGTCACCTGTGATGTCAGCGAATCCGCCGGCCCCTGCATCAACGGCGAATGCGGTGATGGATATTCCTGCGACACCACCAACGATCTCTGCTGCCCATTGATCACTGATGTCCAAATCGGCCCCTGTATCGATGGCGCCTGCCCAGTTGGATACCTTTGCGTGACAGATATCTGCTACGAACGTTCCGACTCTGATACCAGCACTGTTTGCGATGGCTCCGTTGGACCCTGCATCGCCGGCGCGTGTCCCGCTGGTTACACTTGCACCAATGGCAACTGCTGCCCATAATAATCAGTTCTACATGTTTGGTTTCCCGTTTTAAATATTCTTTAATTATTGCAACTCCATCATAGTTAATGCCGGATTGCCAATATTGTGAACAGTTCCTTTGATTCTTCTTCACAAGAATCAAATGTATGGCAGATTGTCATTAGTTCGCTCATTTATATCTGACGACTGTCAAATTAATGCATTTATATAACAGTTGTTTAACTTATTCGCAAACACACGTTTTTAACTAACTTAAGTCTTTCGCTCTGTTGACCGTGCAAAATAAATTAATTTGATTATCGTTGTTGTATCATTTAATAAATTTTAAAGACGATTCATGGATGGTGTACTGCACTCATAAGCGTTCAAAAAGCGATTTAAATTGTTGTTTACAACCGTTCGGTTTAAAACGCAAGGTTTATTTTTCGATCATCTGTGTTTCCGTTCATGTTTATTAGCTTAGATCAAAAAAACTTCAAGTGCAAGCGGAAGTAATATTAGGTGCACCAGTGGCCGATAGGCACCTAACTTTTGAATGCAACTAGCACGACGTGCGGACACTGTACTCGCTTTCTTGCCTCGGGTGAAAAAAGACAACAGTAAAAAGTAATCACGCACGTTTGCTGTAAAGCTTTCTTCCTTTCGCCTAGGGCAGCAAGCAGCGTGGTCAGCGTCTGTAAAGGGTTCGTTGACTTGGCTTGGCTGGGCAGCGATCTATCTCTATCTGCGCACGACGTGCTTCCACTTGATACCTGGGTTAGGAGTTGCTCAAATAAAGTCCTCCTGTCAAGGGGTTTTTTCTTATTTTCGTGGGGGGCTACTGACCGATAGACCTCGAAGTGGCAGCAACGAGAGTGACCACCACACTACGACGCATCTCAAGCCGAGTTCGAACAAAAGGGGATCGGTCAGCGTAATTATTAAGTGAAGCCGAGAAGAGGAACGACTACAAATCGACCAACTAGCCAGCGCGACCTCCGAGGCCGACTGTCCCTAAAGTGTCCATCGACATGATGGCCGACGTTTTGAGGGAATTTCTTAAAAATGTTCCTTGAAATTGAACTCATCCATCTATGCATGCATAGCCAAGTACTGTACAATAGTAATTTATTCTCACAGCGGGGACAACATCTTTTCAAACTATATAAACACTGAAAAATTACAACAAGGATGACTCAATGAAATATTGTTAGTGGGTTAGAAGTTACTTCTTACACGAAGAACAGATAAAATTTGTTGAGAAGGGCAATGAAATTCAAGTAATTGGCGCAAATCCGCAAAAACATCGTCATGTAGAATATTGTATTGGGCGGGTCAGTGTCAGTGACCACTGGCGGTGAAGGCAACCGTTTCGGAATCTGGTGTAACAGGAAGATTATTCAAGGCCATCTTAGGTAGCTCGAGCACAATATGTTTCAGAATGTCAGAAAGTGAGATGATGCCAACAGCGCGGTGATCGTCGTCGGTTACAATCAGTCGATGGACTTCGGCTTTGACGATCAGTTCCAGGACTTGCATGAGGGTGTCCTGTTCGGTGCACTTCCGGACGCCTTCGAACCACTGAAAAGATGCATGTTTAGAATATAGCTATTGATTGAAGTCTATAAACTCACGGAATCACGGTGCCTTAAAGCCTCGAAAACAGAAACATCAAGATTATTGTACGTCTTGTCCGCAGCCAAGTTTATCGCGTCAAACTTGGCATAAATATCAACAACATGGCCATCAGAATCAAGCAGCGGCAGAGCAGAGACCCGTTTTTCGAGGAAAATTTTGAGAGCGTCAATGAGCGGAGTGTCCATGGAGATCGTTGAGATGTCGCCCCAGGTTCCGATTCCTAACTCCTTCGGGGTTTGATCCATGAAATGTGGCCTGGGTAGATCGCTGATCTGAAAAGTTGCCAGATTACTGTAACTGATTTCCAGCCCGAGTCGGATAGTTGGACTTACGTAAAGAAACAAAAACTTTATCAACCGTTTATGCGTCAGAATATAACTGATGTTGCCAGTGGCTTGCTCGAGCACAGGTAGCCGATGAATCTTGGCATCGCATAAAATTTCAACAGCTCGCTGTAGGCTTTCCGTCGGATCAATCGTGTAGAACGGTTTGACATGGCCATCGGCTTCGAAGACGGCTCGCCAGGTAGAGATCTTGTGTTCCTCGAGTTCCCGCATGCCATCGCTTACGGCACCCTTCTTGTAGTATCTGAAAATGGTATACTGTAATACTGCCAAAAAGTAGTACAAAATCAAAAAACTGACTTATGCAATATTTGAATAAAATCTGTAATAGTTAACATTCCAACAAACTCCTGTCGAGTAGAATCCCACAACGGGGCCGCTCTCACGCCATTATAAACAAGCGCGAAAAACGCTTTACGCACCTGCAAACATGGAAGCATTAAAAATTATATATAAAAACGCAAAGCACGAAACTAACCGGAAGTTCGGTATCAAACACAACCAACTTGGAACTCGTCGGTATCAAATCATAGCACTTATGGGCTTTCATAAATAAAGAATAGACGGATTCTTGATTTTCTGCAAAAAACAACATGTTGTGATGTTGCACCTAATTGACAATTAAGGAACATACCAAATATAATCTTGTTAATTTCGGTGCCACTCGACGGAGATGACCCTTGTAGAGACCCATCATTAGAGGAAGGGCTGAGGAATGATGGCTGCAAAAACGAATTTCAATTAACCCGACCCCGGGGGCGAGCGACGTGTTCCAAAAACTCACTTCGCGAACGAGGAGGGCAGTGTGATGATGAACATCAATATGTGGAGGAGCGTCAACAGGCAATTGACTGCTGCCGGACGACGACGTGTTCAACGCCATCTTCTGAGGTTAGTAGGTGACTTGCGGTTAGTTAATCCAAGTTGAGATTCAGGCTTATCGCATCATATGGCTGAAAGTAAACTGTCTTTAATGAAATTTGCAAGCAACGTTTGCGTGGCAACGTGTCTTTTTCAAAATGGGCAACTGATAAAAAACTAAACGCGCCATGAAATGAGTGCAAAACATTGTAATTGTGAATGGATGTCCACGGCAAGGAGCGCGAAGTGCAGCCGCCATAGGGGGTGAGGTAGAAGAAAAAAATGTGTTCATTGCACGAATATCACGTGATACGGAGGCCAAGGACAATTTCGTAAAAACCGACATGTTGAAAAATGTTCAACAAGGGGGGTTCATGTGGTTTCGAAAAACTGAGATACTACTTCACCCGGGCAAGGCAAGCAAAAATTCAATAAATATGTTTGCTTCTGTACTTATAGCCAATGGCTCGAACGAAAAACGTAATCGAGACAAGTAAACTTTTCCTGCAAACGCGGAACGAGGGTGAATCAATAATAAAAAAGTGAATATAAGAAAAGCGCATGTGTCCGTGAGCACAATCACGTCTGGGTCTTCTTTGCCAGCAGCGCGAATACTCTTAAAACAGCCGTCACAAACATAAAAATAGTAATCCTTAAACAATTCGCACGGAAAGGGGGAGAGCGCACCCGCGGGGGTATTCAGACTGATATTGATCAACGTTTCCGATTCCATGAAAAATCAAATAGGCAAAAAATGTTCCAGAAACGCGAGTCAAAAATAGGGGATTGTCAGGTGCGGTTCAGTCGTCGAAATATATGTCACGCTGACGGGTGCTCTCGCCTGGACTCAACACAAAGCCGCTCACTCAGTCTGAAATGACGTTCTTTGAGCTTTGCGGCGTTGCTAGCAGGGCCATGAATCTCCAGGGCTATGGCCATGGGTATTGCCACGGCGGGCAGGAAAGCATGAGTATGAGACGATCTTCTCAGAAAGATCGTGATCCATTCAATCAATAACAAGGTCAAACTGCAATGTAACTGGTCGGGTCCGCGGCGTGACCAATCGAGTGAAAAAACCGCGAGCAAGACACAGATTTAGGGCCGAAATTTATGGACTGTCGATGATTTTACGACCTTTAAGCGGAGACAGGGCAATGATATACGAAACTAGCTCCTGCAAATGCAAGCACCAATCAATAGAAATTGAATCAATGAAAACGTTGAATGCGAGATTAAACATTGAGAAATGAAAGCCAATGATCGCCTGACCCCAAACTCATCAGTCAGGCTAGAAAGTACAAAAAACCCGTCGTTATCAAACTTTTCCACCCTTCCATGAAAGGTTAACTCCTTCACGTTCTCTCGATGACGCCAGCAGACTGACTGAAACCGATCAATCGAAATTGCAGAACATTGTATCACCGAGAATGAGATGATTGCATTTCAGCAATCGGTGACTTTCCATCACATCGCGCGCATTTTTTTGACTGACTGAAACACGGAAGATTGATCATTGGTCAGCTAAATGACACCGTTCAACTTTCCCCAGGCAAGTACTTATTAGTTATCAAATTGATAACATCCCATCCCTTTTCTAGGACTACACTACATGAGGAAATGTCTCTGTCTGTAAATGCCGGAAAACAAAAGTCGGACAACCAAAAGTGGCCCCCACAGCCACGAGGTCTCGATTATATCGGAAAAAAACGTGGTTGTACAGCTGGGGATAAAGAGCGAGAGACTTTTTTTGCACTGGCTGTCGAGTAGCGCAATTTGGGTTCGTTCGGAGTCAAACTCAAACAGGAAAATTGTTCCATATCTCATTCGTGGATTATTTCACTATGGGGCTCGGCTCGTGACTGACGCCAGCGGCAGTGCATAATATCAATGCAAACCTCAAGCGCTTTTCATCGTTCAGGTAGCAAAGTTTGGTTGGTCGCGGCCGCCGGCCACGATCGCACTTGTTGTGATCGATTTTGAAAGACAGACTGCAGTTTGAACTTTCTTCGAACAAAAATTATCAGTCATCCGGAAGTCGGGTCGAATCGAAATGAAAAACAGGGAACAAATTATCACAATTTACCGCCATACATAACATTAAAGTTAAAAATACCAGCAATCAATTACAAATTAAGTAACAGAAAAAAAGCAATTTACACTTCAGCAGACGTGGCTGTGGTTCGTTTCAGGGATGCTGTGCTTGTGATCGTCGGGCATGGGGCGAGCCTCATAGGTTGCGATGGCGATGCGTTCACGGAAGGAATGGTTGAACTGACCACGTAGGCCGATGTAGTAGATTTTGGTGGTGTCATTGCCAAAGTTCGACGGGAAGTACAAGGTGAGATGGTGGACATCGCCGAACTTGGTTACGATGAGCGGGTAATCGATCTTTCCAGCATCGTCCATCTTCAATTGCATCTCTTGATCCGGCTTTGCGCCCTCGACATCGGAGAAGGACATCTGAGACAATCAAATTATATATAATTGAGCAAATCATAGAAACGCGAACCTGCTCACGATCCTTGAAGATGCGAATCCGCGAGGGGAAGGATTCATCCATGTCGCCGATGAGCGTGATACCCGTAATCTTAACGTGACCCGTGAAAGGAATATTGAAGAGAAGCTCTTCGTCGACATCGCTTTCGACGTAGAAGGTCCTGAAACCAATGTCTTTATATCCTTGCCAGTTCCATATATAATTTTGAACCCTACTTGTCCAAACGCTCGCGGAAAGGCTTGAAAACACGGACGCCATGGCCCTCGACGCTTTCATTGAGGACTTGGACCTTCTCCTTATCAATCATCGAGTCCAAGTTGTACTCAATGCCCTCATCAGCGTGGAGTACCTCAGTTATTTCCGAAGCACAACCACCGCCGCCATGACCATGTCCGTGGTCGCACATGATTATCAGTTAGAGTTGTAATTACTGAAACAAAACAAGATAAGCTATTTATAATGAAAAAAGTTCCACAAAATCGGTAACAAAATTTCACGGAATTACAAATACACCTTTACCACGGTCTAGTTTCAGATGCTACATTAACGTTGACAAGTTCATATAAGCTCTCACGTTGACACGCCACGTCCAAAATCACGATTTGCAGATTTCACAATGCAATTTTTCTGCAAAAAGTGAAGTAAGGAAAGGGTTAGACTTTCGTGGTTGGAGTCAATTTGTGCGACAAACTCGTGCACACGTGGTGGCTCGCAGATCGCTGGACAGTTTGGTTGTGGTGCGTTGGACCGCATTTCAAATTTGTCAGCTGTTCGACGTTGATGAAATTACGAATCATTGTTGTTTATACTATTCCTTTTTGATTTTGCTTCACGTGGTAGATGCTGCAGACTTTCCTGTTATAATCGAAAACGGTCCTTCTCGGGCTTGTTGTGTGAGGTGCTTGATCTAAGTTTGGATTCGTGAAAACTTTGCATACCTTCTTGTCGTGTAGTGAACTTTAGTTGCGCTGATCTGTTCAAACAAGACTATTCTGTGAGAGATCAACGTTCCAAGCTAAAATAACCCATCGATCGCCGCTAAAACCCCGCGCGCTTCAACCCTTTTATGGGTTCGCACGACTGCATTTGTAGTGAGGCCAATAAGGTTCGATTTTGTGTTGTTTATGCTAAATGTGTCGTTTTCTAACTAGTTCGTGCTCGTTGTTTCTAACTTTTTTACTTTTCATGTCGTCCTCCCTTTCCCTTTTCATCCAAATTTGTGTTTTATGTAAATTCGTGTATCGTAAACAATGCCGCATACTGATACTAATGACCATTGTTTTCAGTGGCTCACCGGCTCTCCTGATAACCCCTCAGCATGAGTTTCATCGTCAAACACTTGGTGTCCAACAAACTGAATAACCTCGTCTCGAACATTGGTGGCGGCAGTAAGGAGGAAGAAGAGCCGACGGTAGAAGACCCCGCGGCTGTCCTGACGCAACGGGAGGCGGAAGAGCGTCGCAGAGAGAAACATCGGGCGATGGAGCTCGAACGCGAACAAATGCGAGCCAATATCCGCAAGAAGTACAACATCCCAAAGAAAACTGAAGCCCCAAAACTCGAAAAAGAAGCTGAGGAGGAGGAGAAGAAGACCCCGGAACAACTCGTTGCCGACATCAATGCAGAGAACGACAACATTGTCGCTCAACTTGGCCTTACTGTACCTGTCGAAAAAGCAAAGACAGCCATGAGCTCTGCCGTCAGCACCGTCAGAGGATACTTGCCGTTTTGAATGTTACTAGCAGCAACAGGATGAATGATATTTATGGATGCCATATTTGCCTTTTCTGTTCCTTTAATTTAACGTGTTTATTGCCAGTTCAAAGTTTAATGCTAATTCCAATTTTTGTCGTGAAAATTTACATAAATACTGTTCAAAATTCATCGATTTTTTTGATTTTGACTCCGTCAGATCAGAATTCTGTCTGAGAATCCAGCAAAGCATTGAAACTGATTGCATTTGTCAGAACGTAACTATTCTTGAGATATGTACCGTTGGAATAGTCAAAAACCGTAAAAAATGCCAAAACGGCAAAGATCGAAACAGTAATGAAATTCCTACCAGAACGATTTTTCGGCAGCAGTTGCAAACAATGTACATAGATTGTTCCTTCGTCCGTTTTAGCCGAATTTAGCTCATTTCTCCCGGTTTTTCAAACTGAATGTAGTAAGTCAAGTACACTTGATCGGAATACATTTGTTTGGACACAATTTGGAAGATGCTGAGTATTCTGGAGCACGGATTTTTAGTTTTACAAGTACCGTATCAAATATTGCAGTTATTACTTAACAAAGTAGGAGGACTTCATTTAACATAACGTATAAATTTCATACCCGTTTCGGCCATTCTCCGGATTTTGAGATGTTAATTTTGGAAGTCCGCTTGCCAAGAGTGCGAGACAGATTGCCAAGAACAGCAAAGCGCTTGTGCTTACCGTGTTCTTGGCCTTTAGCCGTTTGCTCCGTCCAACGGGGGCGTCTGTGTCCGCGCTAGCCTCGGTGGAAACGGGGGCTTCGGGTTCAACTGGGATATCGTCAAAGGAGTCCATCTCAAGAGGGTAGAGGAAGTTCAACGTGCGGCGCAGTTCTTTGCCGTTCGGCTTTCCGCTGTTCAAGATGGAATCTCTACGCCGTCCTCAACATCACGACAATCACCTCATTGACAACCAGGTCAACCGTCGTCGAGCTCCATGAAAACCAGCGCTTCAAGAATGATCAGCTGGCACTTCGACTCCTTGCCCTTCGACGAACCTCGATTACCGAGTTCCCGGAATCAACCGCGTTCGTGACCGATGGCAAGGTCACGGCGTGGATCGACGAGGCTGCTGAAGCAGAGTCGAAATATCTGACATGCGAGGCCAGCCGCTGCAAGTTAGACCTGGACGTTTGCAGATGTCGTGTTCAGTGGCGTATTTTCATTGCTGTACTGATCGGTCGCAGTTCAATATCATTGCTTG
>KB455215.1:191-25424 GCA_000341325.1 Panagrellus redivivus | reverse complement strand
CAGTCTAGACTACGCTTGTTTTTTCTCCATGCTATTGATCTTTCCGTGAACACTTTTTATATATAAATTTTCCTCAAAATCAATTTCAATTAATTCAATTTACAGCGCTGATCTTGCGTCGTTGTTGGGGCGGCGCGATAGCCGCAAATCACTGACCGGCGTGGCATCTATTGACAATCCGGGCCGAAGTCCTACGGGTATAAGTGGACTCTCATATTCAAAATGCTCTCTGTTTTCTTCTATCGTGTAATGATGCTAACAGCGGGTACACTGTACCCTGCTTACCGCTCTTACAAAGCCGTACGAACGAAGAATGTTCGCGAATACGTGAAATGGATGATGTACTGGATTGTCTTGGCCATTGTCAATTGCGTCGAGTCTGTTGCCGATCTATTACTCGCATTCTGGTGCCCGTTTTATTATGAAGCTAAAATTGTTTTTATTTTATGGCTTATCAGTCCATGGACGAGGGGCGCTTCCTTAATGTATCGCAATGTGAGTTTTCTTTTGTTTTGATGGTTGCCATTTCGGGCGTTATGATTAACGTCTGATTAATCGCTTTTAATGTTGTGCTTTTTTATATATATTTTTTGTTCTTTTCAGTGGATTCACCCCTGGCTCCAACAGCACGAACAAGATATAGACCGTTACCTCGAGCAAGCCAAACGAGACGGCTATTACCAGGTCATGAGCATCGGCCAACGCGGTATCACGTGTGCTCGCGAGATTGTCGCTCAAGCCGCGCTCCGTGGCCATGAACATTTGACGCAGCAGCTTCAGCGCTCTTACAGCATGAACGACGTCGGACCTCGCCAGACTGCCACGGAGCATCGTCGTCCCCGGAAGGCCGTGAACCCTATCGTACCCGAGGAAGATGTCTACGATGACGATTTGCATTCGTGGGCTGGCCCCGCAACCGTAAGTTTTATATATTTTTCTTTCTTTAACCGTTCTTTAAACGCGTTTTTTCAGTCCTCCGACGTCGAGGATCCCACTGACCAAGATTACAACCCTCCCCCGCGTCGAAGTTCCCGAAACAGAAGAGGTAGCAGTACCCGGTCCAGCACTACCAGCAGCACAAGAACTACTCGCTAGTCAGCCCATACTCCTCCATATTGCCTTTGGGGCTTAAACCCCTTACTTTCATTTATTATCTTGCGATCCTCTTCATCAGGTAGTAAGTATCAATTTATCTTTCTTATTTTTTACTGAATCCGTTCTTCGCCAGTAAGGAATTGTGTAAATATGAGAGTTATTTGGTAGGATAGTTCTCGGTAGTTCCCTTCCTTGTATGTCTTCACGGATTCTGTCGTCTAACTGGCTAATGCGAACCTCATTGATTCAGCGCAAATCAAGTTGTATTAGCTGGGCTATTTTAATTTCATGTACAGCTTGTGACACCACAATTGTTCATATTTGATACCTTTCTTTCCTCTGCATTAGTTGCGTCTGATTCCCAAACTTATATGCGTCGTTCAAAATGTACCCCAGGACAGATTTAGATGCCAATAAAGCATTTTCAATGAAGTGTGATTTGAAAGCGAGGAGCAATTGACATTATGGGTTATACTTATCCTCGGTTTTACTTTTTATTTTCACTTTTTTCCTTTAAAGATGTAAATCATACACTATCAGGACCCGGGTAATGTCTTCATCGGAGACCGCTCTGAAGTCAAGCCGCAAAGTGTGCCACGAATCCCGCGACATCTACTTTGCCTGCCTCGACGCCCACAACCAGAACGAAGTCAAGTGCCGAAACGAGTTGAAGAAGTTCGAGAAGGACTGCCCGGCTTCCTGGGTCCAGCACTTCGTCCGCAAGTACAAGTTCGACAAGTACAAGTCCGAACTCACCAAGGAAGGCTACCTCGCATCCGAAGATGGCACCAAACCTGCTGAGCCGACTTCCTCGGCTTAATTTAGCCCGCGGTTACTGTCATCGCGTCGCCGCCGGCAACACGCTACGATCACTCACCCTCTTAGGACCAAAACATGTTGTTGTTAGTACCTCATCTATCATTTCTCGTCGTTTTTATGGTCATGATGACGTAGGTTTCGTTTTGTAATAAAGTTGTTATTACTCAGTGAGATCGATTTTAGATTGCCCATTATCGACATCTTTCGTTTCTCCGTGAGCTCGGGCTTACTGATAATGCTCAACCTGACAGTTTTTACGATCAACAACAAATCACAGAAGCTTGTAACAACGCGAAATTGTACAACTTATCCCGAGTTATCGCGGACGGGATCAAAGCCGCCCAAAATCTCAAACGGTACAAGCTGGCTATTTCATTTATCGAATTTGCACTTGCCACAGATAACTTTGATAAGAAAAGAGTCGTCATGTATGCAGAGACGATTATGTTGGCTTTTGCGAATGGCGTCATCGATGTGAGTAAGCGGGATGCGTTGATAGACAAGTTAAGACCGTTTCCGCCTGTACTGGCATCACAGATCGAGGCGCTTGTCAGCGATGACCCAAGTTTAGCTGGTAGCAATGCCTGTGTAAAGTCGACAGCCAATGCAGCTCACTTTTTGCGAACGCGAGATTTGGATTCGTTGACGAAGCTGTATGAGAATGATCTATCTGTCAATCTGTTGGATGATGTTACTCGAGGGCCACTTTTGGAATGGTATGAATCGGATAAGCAAGCAGCACCGAAGTTATTCGAACTGATGATGGAGTACTACACGAAGAATCAGCTGATTTTGATGGATGATACGGACTTTCTTCACCTTCCAGCGTGGGTTACTGTCACTGAGTTGTAGTATTTTGTCTTTCAATGAGTGTCTTTTTCAGCTTCAAACAGTTTCCCGACTTTCTCAAAGTAAAAGTGACTCCACAACACCCGAAATGCCCGCATTGTGAAGAACCATTCCAACCAAAACCAAAATTCACACCTGCTGAATGGTCCGTCCAACGAGAACACCTGATCAACCATGCTCGAACGAACACAAAGAATCCGTACAATCCAGTCATGATCAAAAACGCAATCACTTTCGGAGAAAAGCTTATCAAAGCCCGTGGCAGCAATCCACTTCCAATCGTCCTCGTTGATGTCGCCAATGTTGCCTACAAAAAGACCCATTTGGGCAATATCCACATGATTTCTTACTTTCTGCAGCAACTCTACACGGAATTCTCGATTGTGGGACTGTTTTGCAAGTTTGAGATTCCAAAAGATCTGGCTCAATTCAAGAAAGTTCATCGATTCCACTCTCTAACAAAGTTAGTTGTTTTTAACAAACTTCTTGAAAGTTACAATCTGTCAATCTATCATTTCAGGGCCGACGATGACCTCGACCTTCTCCTCGTACTCAGTGTCTGTGGCAGCGACACTTACATTGTTTCAAACGACTTCCATCGACCTTACTTCAACGACGCCAGGGCCCATAACATGGTTCAATCCCGAAAGTTGTTTTTTAATGCTCAGACGCGTAAAGTCGAGGTTCGTTTTAAGCCTATTAAATTTTAATCCAAAAACCTTCCCTTTCCAGCTGCCGAATGAGTTGTCGCCCTATGTCCAACGTACTCCGACCGGCTTTCACATTCCGGTCAAAAGTCAGAAACCAACGGCATATCCATACAAGTTTTACTGCACTGCTGGGTTGATTTGATCAAGTTTCTTTTTCAAAGTTTAGTTTATTTTAGTTACTGTTGATTTGTTGTTTTCATTTGAATAAAAAGTTAGGTTAAAACATTTTCTTTATTTCAAATCCTTTACAAAAGAAATAATACACAATTGACGCTAACAAATAAACACAAAACTTTATAAAACTTGAATTTTTTAAAGAAAAACAATGCTACGAACGTTCTATCGCTCTTCTCAGCTTGCGCAGTGATTCAAAATAGACACACTTTGATTGTTTTACCTTTCAATGTGCTAATGCGAGTTTAAAATGGAAACAGATTTGCCGTCTATCCTTTCTAGACTACAGCATCAAGTTGAGCCTGGATGTGGCAGTGAATATAATGCAGAAAACGGGAAGGTTTTAAAAATGCAGTATTCGGACTACCGGAAGATAAAGCAAGCCTAGTGCGATGAAAAAAGGCGGTTTTACAACATAACTTATAAAAGTTGGGCGCTGAGAGTCAGAAAATTGCTTTAGAAATAGGTGTAACCGGCGAAATTTGAATGAGAAATTCAGCGTTTGAAAATTTGAAAAATTTAAAAACAAAAGTGGTGAAAATAGACTGGTGTGGTGAGAGGCTTCAAGTTGCCCTAATGTAAAGAAAGGTCTATGAAAATGGAGCTTTAAAAGATTAAAGATGTAGCAGCAAAAACTCGTGAAGTGAAAAATGGTGATGTTCGGGTTATAAGAGTTTTTAAAGCGCTCTCGCCAGGATCAACATGATCGACGCCGAAATGATGGAGAATCCATTGCCAGAGTTGACATTACCGGCGAGGGCGGCTTCTTCCTGGGAATACTGATCAGCCTCAGGTGAGGCATCTTCTTCGGCAGACGTGGTGGTTTCGGTGGCAAGGCACTTGAAGTCGCAGTTTTGCAGTTTGTCGGCATGCAGGCCTTTGAACATGTTTGTGAGACTCTTGCACATGATGAGTGAAGCACCTTCATCGCAGAGACCTCCGACGGCATCCATGTATTCATTGAGCTTTTCATTGACCTTGTCACAAACTTCATCATCGCCATGTTCGAGGAACTTTTCTGACAGATAGGTACCAGCTGATAGGGTCATTTCACCGATCTGTTCCTTTGACAAGCAGGACCGGTGGGTTGCAAGAAGTTCTTGGCCGGATGGCGAGCAGGCATAAGTCAAGAGGTAGTATGATTTAAGGAAGCTTCCAGAGTTTCTACGGTGAGTAAGAAGATCACTGACTGTATTTGAAGCTTCAACAATTTCATTGTGGTTGCATGAGTGAGGTTTAGGGCCATCATCCTGGAATATTGGTTTTGTATTATTTTTAAACATACGCTTAAAATTAACCCCGATTTTGCCTAAAATCGTTAAAATCCGCCTAAATACGCAATTGTGCCCCGTTCAAGTACTCAATGTTTCCAACCCGTTAAATAGTAAGCTAATTATCCTTGCCCGCCAAACGTTCCCTCAAACATCCGGTAGTGGACCCGCGAGAGGGCTTCCATTTCGCGACTAATTGCATTTTTATGTCTTTGCGGATGTTCCACAGCCCAAAACCATGCAGCTTAGCTTGATTGTAAATCATTTTTAACACATCTTTAATGGCAACGGAACTCTTTTTCGTTTGCCGGCATGGCTAGCTGTCAGCTGCCGTTCTTGATTGATGGGTGGACAACCGATCTGGGTGGGAATTCCCATCACCTGTGAGCAGAAGGATATCCCGAATAGTCATTGGACAAACACAGCAAACTGACAAATAACCCCAAAAGGGTTCAATTTCTGCTTGCGCATCTTCATTACCTAACCTCTTATTGCCCTCCGAGCACAACTTGAAATGTCGTGTCCAAATTTGCATAGTCAAATGGCAGTACTCACCTGAATGCACTTGTCAAGTTGCCTCAAGTGGGCGCATTGTTCCTCGTTGATAGTGACGACGTTTTCGCGCAGTTCATACAGGGTCCAAGTCCAGTCGTCGAGAATGTTGATAAAGCATTTCACGAGAGTTACGTAGTCGCAGCTCGTCTGTAAATGACAAGGGATTTAACCCAACGGAACTAAGCATTTCCGGCTGAATTCCTCCAAGCAATGGAAAAAGTTTAGTCGTTTTTTACATTGGGAGTCCTTTTTGGGAATTCTATTGTTTACTTTACTTCCGATGAAAGAAGAATGTTTAAGATCGTAAAAGTCATTTTTTTCCTTTTTGGTTTTTAGTTTAGTTTCGATTAGGCTTAACACAATTTGTACAAAAAAAAACATGCATCTCAAATGGGGTGCCCAACTTTGAAGAAGCAGAAGGCGTTCGGTCTCTGTACCCTCGAGGGAGTGAATTTCCGACGTCTTGTTTATGCTGCGTCGGTTTTGGCACAGATTTGATGCCCGTTCAAAGTCATCGCCTCGCTATGGATGCTTTTATGTTCCAAACGAGCGAATGAACAAAAACTATACTAAATAAAAGCCGAACCTTTTCCGCAGTGATGCCAGTCGCAAAAAGCAGTGTAACAAACACCAGCAAATTCATGATGGTTGACGATACTGTAGAAAGACACTAGGGTGGCCGGAACTACGATGGATCGTTGCGACTTTTATCGCACGGCGAAATCTATAACGATAAAATGTAAATGTTTCATGTCGACGAAGTGCAGTGCACATCAATATTTTAATAAGTTGCTTGTCGGCACAACAAACAAGATAGAAGGACACGCTATGAAAGGCCGGTCTTTCGCTCTGCTGTCGATGTAATCACACATAAAGGAGCAGGGCAAAGCAAAAAAATAAACATGCTATGAAGTAAAAGTAAGAAAAAAATGAAATATAGTGGAAAATAAAGTGGAAGGCTTGGATGGCATTTTTGAACATCGATTTATGATGTACCCGAGAGGCGTCGACAACTAGCGATGAAAAGCTAAATTCCCGTCCGTCAAAAAGTAGGTAGAATTCAAGAGGCTCCGCCAAGACGACGAAATTTTGGAGTGCACGGCAACTTTGGCCATGAAAAAGCCGGCCAAAAGGCCACACGTCCCTACCGAAGCGTCGGCAGTCCTATAAGGAAGCATACGCAGAGGCCATTTACGCCTCTCTTGATGCTTGAAAATACGAAAACGAACGCATAATAAGAAAGTTTGTATGTATGCGCGTCTAGAAGTGACCAATGGTGGGCAGAGGGCCAAATAATGCAATGACTAAATAGGGGCAACAAGCCGGAGGAATTTGTAAACACAACTAGTAACAACAGCCTTTTTAAAAGCAACAGTTATGTTATGGGCGTAAGACTTAAAGCATCACTGCCCTTCGGTAGTCGTTAATTTGCGCGCTTCCTCAGGGTGTCAAGGAGCGAATGGACCGACGACCAACTAAACGACGACAAAAACGATGTATAGTGCAACATTTTTGGTCGTTTATGTTGTTGCTGGAATGGATGGAAATGCCGCCACAAAGGGTGTTGCTTATAGACAGACAAACGAAAAGGCATTACAGAGGTACTGCTCGTGGCAGCTGCGGTTAACCCCGAATTGAAGGTTGCGATCGTATTCGCGGAATTAAGGTGTATATTTGTTGAACCAGCTTGAAGTCAGGCAGTTAGTTCAGTACTGATGAAATGAAACCATCGTTCACGGTTTTGCACTGGTGGATAACGCAGAAGCAAACAGTCGGAAAGAGGATAGGGACACAACATCCACGTCTCTGTCACCCCCAAAAGGGATAGCGGCCACCATATCTTGCTTCATTTTTTTTGCCTGCCCTGTTAACGGAGACCAAAAAAGGAGTCAGAGCGGCAACAACCTCGGCGGTGGCATCTGGGGCTGAAGCTGATGTGCCGTGTTGGTTCGAGGGCAAGATGGAAGATGGAATCGAAAGCCATGGGTAACGTGAAACCTTGAAGCAACCTGGGAGCACGGCCCACATGTGCCAAGAAAAACAGATCTGGTTGCGCAAGAGGGCGACATCGCCTAATCAAACATTCACATTGGGTAAAAAGAGAAAGTTTGACGGACCAACGCAGGAATTAATCAAGCAACAACGAAAGAAGATCGCAAATGCTATGGGTAAAAAGTTGCACGCGAACCCTGCAAAAGTGTTGAGGACGGCACTGAAAACGAACACTCTGCGGTTTTTCACGTCCTCTAAACTGGCACGCTCGACGTTTTTTTTCACCCCCATCGTCGTTTTGCAACTACACACACGCGTGTCTAAGCAATGTGCCGTCGAAGCAGGGGCTGAAGATAAAGAATGTCTCGGTAGTGTGAGAAAATTCCTGGATGCGCCGTTACTACTGGGCCTGATGCATCCGCCTGAGGACGTAGTCAATCCCAAAATGCTTGCCGATTGCTAATAAATGTAAAAGAGGGTGGCAAAAGTACGCGCATGTACATAAACTACCTCAAAACATGACTGCTACAAGTAGCTGCGAAGACAATTAGCTTCGTCGTCAAGAACATCGTGGTCAGAGCTGAATAGACTTCCAAAGTAAAGAAAAGTCAGGTGGAAGCAAAAAGCAACTAAATTTTCAAACATCAAAGTAAAGAAATAAAAAACACGGATTATCCAAACTATGAAAAAGCGCCAAAACGAGCTAAAATCTCGGCAATGTTACTAAAACCACCCATTGACTAAAAGCCTCCAAGATGGGCGGTCACTATGTACTATAAATTGGCCAGAAAATGAGATCCTAATTGAGCTGTCGACTCATGCCGCAAGTCTTAAAAGGGAACGGACGTGTTCCCTAAAGGGCGTTGACTTTTCCGGGCATGCTGCCGGACTTGAAGTAACAATAAGAAAAGAGAACGGGTCGTGGCAACCATCAAATTTTGAATGGTTCGTGGCAGTGTTGCACTTGCAATAATGGCATCGTGCGCGACGTCAATTATAACAAGATTGGGAGGCTCTGTGAACGCTGTTAACACAGAGCGAGCTTCGCGCTTGAGGGTCAAATCGAGTCATGGAGAAGAAAGCTGATGGCATCCCGAGGCCGTCATCCCAAATTAGTGTCCAAACAGGCAGGACCGCGACCACCAAGCTGTGTTTCCGGGAAAAAGTTTTCGACTGGTTTGAAGCGATGATAGATGCTAAAAAGCGGCGTCTGGGAGCGCTCCCCATGGACAAACAAAACACATTTGCAACTTTTGGGCAGATAGCATGTGCCAAACGACTGACTTGTTGTATCTACTGCAATGTTACGGCATACGTCTCGTGGGAGATGTTATTGAATGAAATTAAGTGTAAATTACGCAAGGGTGCGAACTCCCTTATGCTTTTTTATCAAGTGCGCTCTGCGACCCTCAACTTTTGCGGTTTTTAAGCCGGTTGTGAGCCGGCGAAGGCAGTTCTAAAATTAGATTTATTGTAATTTAAAAACGACGCTTCGCCGGATACGCAAAGCGGCACAAGCCGACGGAAGAGCACAGCTGACCCGTGCGCACTCTATGGTCCGAGCGCGGTCTCCTCAAAAAGAAGCCACCAATTCATTAACACTGTTTTGTGCAATTGGATAGCAACCCTGGGTCCCCCAACATTACCGAATTCGCCCACGGAGGCAAGGAAAACAAATATCATCCTTACAGGGACCCGAAGGCCGGAGCAGGATGCGACGGAAACGAGTACTGTTAGTCCAGCCTGCGCGGTTGACGTTTGGATTCAGGCAGGGGTTGGACGGCACATGCAACCGGAGAAAGCTGATACCGTCGATTGACTTGCGCAGAGGGCGAGCGTCAGAGTTGCGACATTCGAGTCTGTGAGACTTGCAAAAACGGTTTAACAATAATAAAAAGGTGGATCCTTTCTTCCGTCAAGTCTGAAATACGGCTCCAACTGAAGGGAAAGGTGGACAAAACTTGACACACAGTGAATGCGTCAAGTTTCCATCATTGATGAACTGCCTACGTCTAATGTAAATGCTTTAGATCCACGGCAGTGGTTTGCTTTTTCTATCGGTCGACGTTTGCGCAGAAGGTAGGCTTCGACTGTTTACCTTTTAGCCCTTTTTTCAACAACAAGCCCCTGATTGACTGTGTTTCCCGGGATGAAAAGCGCAAGTCTGCTGTCGAGAGGGCACTGTGATGGCAGGCAGCCCACAGGAAATAGCAATAGTGAGAAAGAAGCATCGCGTTAGAAACGTGGAAAAATAGTCCCCGGGTCGGTTTGATGGGTCGACTGGCTCAACGAGAAGCTGGATGGTTTTAAAAGTTGTCAGAATAGATCCTAAAGAAAGACATGGCAGCCGATAAATCAAGCCAGCCCGCGGCGACCGTCCCAAGAATGGGCAGTCTACCGGAAAGTAACTGCCGAAACTGTCGTTTGGCACGGTTTTTCGCGCAAATAAACTCTTGTCAGCTCGGCTTCCTCCAGAAAGAGCTCTCCCGCGGGTCGTACAAGAAGCTGTACGGTCAAGTGGGTGCGATATTGGATTGCACAATTGTCGGACGCGCCTGCGCGAAGATGGTATTTACCGCACAGAAGCCGAATCGGAGGGGCTCTACCCATCAGGGTGCTAACAGCAGGCCTTTCAACCCAATCGCGAGGATAGGCCATGAGCGCTTTGCGCTTGAATGGCACTAATTAATATACCAATCACTTTTTCGAATCTCGAACTGCTCCAAAAGCCCCGCCCTTTTATGGAGTGGCAACGCTGTGGGTGTTTTTGGTCGTTGGCCCGAGGGCGGATGGGCTTGGCCTCGTCAAACACCACACCAACTGTCAAAAATAGAGTGGTAGGCGACAAGGCTTGTCATATGCAATCGTTATTGTAAATGTGCCAATAAACAACTTATAGACAAGCCGGAAAAACCAAACAGCTTAGCAAGCTATTTTTAGGGCTTAAAAAACTTAACTAAGATGAAAGGGAAATAAAACTTTAGCATCAATGAACACGTTAAGCTAGGGCTCGTTGGAGGTTGGAATGGGGCCAACATTGCTTCGTCGGGTAATTGGTAAACTCAATGAAAATCCTTCAATCCAGCACTAAGCACAGCATGTCAACTGGCTTCTGCGCCACCCATAGGGGGTGGCGGAATGAATTTGAAGGTTGCCATCTTCTCCTGGGGTGCCTTTTGTCGCACTGGAGGGCAATGTGTTCTCATGAGAATGCGCAAAATTATTTGGCCTCCGGCTCCGGGCCTCCGGAAATTGCATTCATGGCGCCCAAATGTTGGCGACAACAGAGACGATAAGCACCAACAGAATGGGCCTTTTGGTGCTTCCACATATGCGCAAAAAGTTGACATGGCTTGGCCTTTGTGGAACGGCTATACAATGTGCCATGAACGCTACATACCAACTAAAGTTACTATTGACAGTTGTTTGGGAACGGCACACGCAACAATGGCCACTTTTTTGGGCAAGCCTTTAATTAGAGATTAGCTGTTAATGACGCACGCGAACACACACGACGTCCCAAAACAAGGGGGAACGCGAGGCCACAAGTCCCGCAAAAAATGAACAATAAAGCGGCATTCATGCGTGAATGTTGAGTTTCGTTCGTTTTGGATGGCAGAACTGCTACTAAAGACCTTTAGATACTGACTAAAACGGCACCGACCATGACTCTACCAATGGAAAAGGCCAAGGCAACTTCGGTTGGCATTGGCAAAGGTTAAAAACGGCATGGAAAAAAGTAACTGAATTCATTATTATCGAATTACAGTGAAATACGATCCAAAAGGACCTTGTACTCGACTACGGGACCTTACCTTGAGCTCGCACTTTAATTCAAATTGCAGAATTGCAAAGACATTCTACATTCTGATGGGATGGATGGATGGATGGTCGGGGGCGATATCTCGAAAAATTCGGTAAAAAACAGAAGAAACAATTTGTGAGTGCACAGGTGAGCGGGAGGACTTCCACAAAATCCGAGCACTTATGTTAGTCAGATCGGTAAAGCGGCCACTGTTTGCTCGGATGGTGATAGATAGCAGTTTTTTAGTAGTACTATTCGAGGCGTGGTAATTGCTTTCAAATGCTCATGATTGTTGCGACGAGGCATTTGTTGTTCGTTCCTGTGGTTCACACAAAAAACATGAGGAATGGGAAATAGGCCTTCAAAAATCAAGGTGATCCGATCCACACCGCTAACCATCCAACCATCGATTGACATGCTGTTGTCAAAAGTTGATGCATGCAAAAAGTTTTGAGTGTGAAAAATTGGATAACGAAGCGGTTAGCAAACGACACTTGGCAATGACAACTTTGTCAAGGATTTTTGAGACGCAAAAACGAAAATGCTCGAAGTACGACAACATTTGAAATATGATACATAACTGCGGTGGCGTAATCAGACCAACAAACATAGCTCTTACTCGGGAAAAAAACTACAACGAGAACGGCGCAAATTCGAGTTGTAACGACTAACGACTAACTAATTATTAGTTTTACAGACGGGGGCGTAAAGAAACACGAAAAGCGTTTCGATCGACCTCCTAAAAATGAAGATGTTGTACAGTCGATTGTCCTTGACATCTGCTTCGATCAAATTGGCGCCTTTCACGATCTTATGTTTCGAATGAAGAAAAAAACGAGGCTTGAAACAACAAGAGACTGTCGAAAGTATTTATAATCGAAGCGATGAATCGAGATTTGCCGAAGATAGTTCTAAGCCGAGTAGGGACTCTCGAAGATGCGGCAGAAGAAAAAGCCGCGGCTGGCCAAAAGCCGATCGCAAACAACTTAAGCTGTCCCGAACAATAGCCTACTGGAAGCACTTATCAACTAATCGCGACTTTGGTAGTGTTTGCGCACGTGTCACTGAGCATGCCACTGTGGTGTGCAAAGTTTCACCTTTGCCGAGATGGATGGAATTAACGTCTAACGAAAAAGATGTTTCAATAAAAATGATGGGAAAACTCAATATGAAAATCTGGGGAAAAGGGGCATTCTGATGAAAAAGGCGCCCCGCAGCGATTAGAGCGCCTGGGAATACAAATCTCATGCAAATTTGGATTGGAAAAATGATAGACAGTTGTCTCAGGGTGTGAATAACACTCTTTTTAGAGGGTTCGATCCTGACAAATCGGAATGTAATAAACGCTGTCATCAACAGACCCCGAAAGTGGCGCCAATAATGATGAGTGAACATTGTCTGACAAGACCACACTTGCTGCTTCTTCCCTCTGGGCTTGTCAAGTTATGCCCCCGGAGGCAAGCAACAATGGAGGTTTACCCACCGGGCGGTCGAGTGGAAGACTAACGGAAGCTGGCATACTAGCTTTTACACAGTTGATGGCGGTCATTGGCACAATGTTTCTTTGTTCGCGCAAGGGGTCAGTTGTCGGTGAGCTCTATGGATTTCTGTCACATTCAGGAAACCAAAAAATAAAGTCCAGGGTGCGCAATGATTGCTAAGAGAGAAAAGACGCCTGTCCCAATGGAAATGAACAGAATTACAATACCGTACAATACAATGGCCCGGAACACGACAAGGTTTTGCGGATGAACTGTCCGTTTTGCGGGCTTCACTGTCACTCGCGCACTGAGGTCAGTTGCAAAGCTGGGTGCCGACGACGGCAATCCATCCATCCTCCCGACCAGGAGCTGTCTCCCGATTTAGGATCTCGGTCGCGGCTGGAGACATGCCGCAATTATTTATTTGTACAGAGGAGGTCGTTACAACAGTCAACAAGATGCATACATCCGGCGAATTGAAGGATGCGGGAAAACATTGACTATTAACTACTTTGATCCATAAACGGCCAGGAAATGGATGACCTTAGGAGATAATACCGGAAAGTGCGAACCACAAAAATAGTGAAATTTACACTTTTTAATGGCTACGCACGAGCGCCAGGTAGCATTTGACACGCTTGTCGTCCAGGATTATGTCACGAAAGGTGTTCGCGCGATTGCCAACTCGTGTCGGCTGTCAGTTGCAAAAAGGCAGCGTGCCTGCGGCAAAGTATCTAAATTTGCAAACAGTCGGCAATGCATAGCCTTCTATGGCAGCAATTATGAAGGCCCTACGAAGCGGCACAAATTTTGTCCTGCGCGCCGTTCAAGGAGTTCTAAATTTCGCGCTTTAACCGTACCCCTTCCTTTTAAGGAAGCCATTTCAGTCTGCACGCGAACGAGGCGGGCTTTGAACCGTTTTCCCCTGCCCTGAAGCAGTTCATAATTTGGCGCGATCACGAAATGGTTGATTAACTTGCGCACTCAGCCGCCATCGCCAGTGGCAGTGGCGTCGCTTTGGTTTTAGCAGGTCGCTGGCATTAACGACCTTTCGCGCAAAGTGTTTCAAAGAATAATGACAAGAATGACCTCCGCTTCAACTAATGTAAGACAACCTTCTTCCAGGAATATCAATCGCAATTCTGAATCCAATTTCAAATGCACTAATGCCACTGACAGCGAACCACAAACTGCCTCGCAATAAAAGGTTAATTGTTTGCAATTGCAACAGGCAATAAACACGCAACTGTTGTACTACTCAGGTAAGTAAGTGTACGAAAATAGGAACACATTGCGTGCATTGAATGCTATTATAGCTTCCATTTGCGGTAAATTGGTTCAAGAAATTGGGATTTGGCTCACCATGGATACACCGTAATCGGACTGGAAGGAATTGGCGCAAAAACCTGGATACTTGACACAGTATAGTCCATAATTAAGAACGACTGCTGTTCCTAATAACCAAAAAAAGAACGGTTGATGTTTTCGCGCACTTGAGATCTGGCGCCAGTAAGCTTGACAAGCACCTCCAGATGCGGAACAAGCCGATCTTATTGGCACCATGCCGTGGTCAAGCGACTGGCAAGTGTTTTGCGCCATATACTGAAGAGCTTTAAAATAAAGCGACTAGCTCGGTACGACTGTGAAAGCACATAAATTAATTATGCTAAAGGCAAAGCATAGCTGTGATGATTGGGCATTGCCGAGGCGAGGATACACCAGTGGTAACAGACCTGTCAAAAAGGGCACCCCGATGGCGCCATGGAGAGGGACGTTTGATTTTTTCCGGTCTTGCATACATTATGGACCATCATGAAGCATCTTTGGTCAGTCACTTCCTTTATGGAACGGTTTTTACCGTTCGCGGATCATTGAACACTGGGTGTTGATTATGCAAATTGGCATAGAAAGCCACACTCGGTCATGAAAGTCCATGCGGATGGTCAAAGACAGCCCCCGCCGACGGGTGTCTTTGACAAAAAAGTCATTATGAGGACACTGTGGACCTCTGATGCCGACACCAATCGGTCAATCACAGTCGCGCAGTCGGTGAAGCCCCTTTTTTTGGTTGGCGCCGGCAAGGGTAGCAATTTGTCAATCCTGCAGGGTTTCAGGCTCAGCCTGCCGGTGTATTATTTTCGGATATTGTCCGTCCGGAAAAGGGGTAATGAAACCATAAGTACATGTCCTTGAACAATCTAAACATTGGAACAAAACACATCATGTTGAAACGTTGGAATAAACAAAACTAATAGAAATTCAAATCTGCTGTAATTTTGCATAATGACGGATTATTTTGCATTGTTATCCGTAGTACTTTATTTTTAGCATGCAAATCATAAAACAAAGTTGCGAAAGTTCAATTTTTGCATATTACTTATCTTAGATTTGTGTAATATCCGCCCTATTCAGCAAAAAAACATTCAAAGAATAATACAAAACAAAGCGTAATTTCTGTCCCACTGATTTTTTAAATTGTTTTCCGCTTTTCCGACGACAGCTTTTGATCAAATCAAAAAGTTGCATTGTTCCCGACATTCCGGCCTCCGGCATTGAATTGAATCATCTCTCGTCCGTCACGAATCAAATAAAAACAGTCTAAATCATAACTTCGCACCTTTTCATGTGAATGTGTCAGTCAGTAGCCATGACGAAGTTGACGCTTACTCTGTTAATTTTTGTATTGTGCCAATTACTTTCTCTCATTGCTGCAGATATCACAAATTGTTATAGTGGAACAAGCTACTGGACTGGTTTGAAGACAGGTACGAAGGATGAATGTGGTGAAGAGACGTCTTATTGCTACATTATTTGGGGGAAGACTGTTCATGGTTCGAGCACCCGTGGATGTGCGCCTGGTTACATTCACAGGCTGTGTGAAGTTCGTTTTACAATGTTTTTCTTTCTTTAATTGAATTTTAAAACGTGTTTTATTGCTGTTTACAGGACTTAAAGCCAAACTATCCGAAGGGTCATGTCAGTTTAATGAACTGCTTTACTGTAGATACGAGTTATGTCAAAGGAAGACTTTGCTGCTGCGATCAAAACCTCTGCAATCTCGGCTCGAAGAATGCTCCATTAGCTTCAACTTTTGTAGTTACATTGATTTTGTACTATTTTGTCAGGGGTGCACTTTTATAAATCGGCGATTTTTGTGTTTTCGGTGCGAAAACTCACGTTCCCAATGACCAATGCTGTCTGGGTGGCCAATATATTTGGGAACAAGTTGAAGGACAAAAAAGTTTTTATCGTAAAAGCTAAATTGTTCAAAGCGTGAATTAATTTTTTGAAGTTTTTAGTTGAAACTTGTATAACGGTAATGGATCAAAACAAGACTCATATAATAAATAGCTTATTGACCAAGTCGTTAAAAATCTGATTTCATTCAAACAAAAAGCCACCCACGATTGTGCAACCATCCAAGATCGCAACAGAGCTGTAACAAGTAAATCAATACCCGTTGCCCTCAGGGCAGCCAAGTTACCCTCCCGATTGCATCCGTTTGAACATATGTTCGTGGCCACGCAAGAGTGTGTTAAATTCAAAGTTTCGCTTGGTTTGCATTAGCTTTCCACCCACCCCAGGCTAATCTATGAGGTTGTCTGGGTCAGGATTATATTTTTTAAGATGAAAGGCTTATTATCTATTGTTATTTCATGTTCATGCTATATTTCAATATTGGCGGCTGTCGACCCGTATGTCAGAAAACCACTGTATAATGCAGCAGACCGAGCTCGTCATCGTCTGGAGAAGGCTGAATACAATGATAAACGTATTGATAAAAACATTATGCGTACATTGGCCATCATCGAAGCAAAGAGCATAGAAGGTCGAGTCGTGATGCTCTTCTGTGCCACCGACTGTGTCAGCCATCGAGAAAAGGTTTCCTTTTTTGTTTTAATGTGATTCCTTGTCATCGTTAACTTTAATTTATTGCTTAGATTCCTGCCTGGATATCAGAATTCAACAAAGGAACGGTTGTCGCGGGTGGTGTAATAAATTATCACTTCCATAGAAGGAGAAACCGTTTCGGTCATCATGGTGTCGATGCAATGCTGGCCCAAAAACCAGCTGTAGTCGTGTACTTTGTAGCGAACAAAGCTTTTCCATATAATGGTGATTTGGATGATAAAGTAGGCTTTTGACTGAATGAATTAAAAGATTAACTTTGATTATGTTGTAGGACGAATTTGTTGACTTCCTCATGAAACTCGAACGGCAACCCATCGAAAACCCTGTTGGATGGGATGAAATTAATCATTTTATCAGTTCCGCATCAGCATGCAACTTATCACACAAGTATATCTTGCGAATCCATCACCCGGAAGAGTGTCACGATGAATTGTGGGAGAATCTGGTGCGAACGTTCTACCCGAGTAAAAATGTGACCTTCATAGAGTTGAAACGGCCTTTGACTCCAGAAAGCACGGTCATTGTGAGGGAGCGATTGCCGAAGTTGTTAAGGAAGTGCCAAACTCTGGTTGTGATGCATAATGGGGCTTATGAAGAGATTACTGAGCCTATGATACTCAAAGATGTGGGTTTCAATTTGTAAATTGAAATTTTAAGACGTCTTTTTTCAGTTGCATGAAAGAATCACCGAATTTACCAACGAAGACTGTCTCGACCCCCAGCCCCATTCCATTCGCGGTGAATTGACAGATATCCAACTAGATTTCCTCAGCGAGGAATTACTTATTCAAAGGATCGAAGAGAATCCAACCTATATTGTCGTAGGCACAGTCGGCGGAATAGCTGTCATTGCGTTGGCTATTAGTATATTCTGGGGCCTGAATGGCACATCATTTGTCACAAAATAAATCGTAAAACAACAGGCAATCGGTCTGATAGGCCCATTTATGTACCTTCACATTTCATTCATTGGCACATTCAGTGGCCAAGTGCGCGAAACATGGTGTGCCCAGCTTCTGTATGTAATGCGTGACCCTTATGACCGCATTGACTTAGACCCCGAGGACAGCTGCAGTATGCCGACAACCATAAAACAGTTTGATGACTGACAAACTGAGAGCACGACGGAGATCGACGACAGCGCAAGGAGCCAGACATAGGTACCTCAGTTGAACGATAGATACATAGTTGAGTCAAAAAATGCGGAACTCTTTGCGCAAATATGAAAAGCAAAGACGATCTGCGTGATACATTGCTGTTGCCAACCGTATTGAAGGCACCGGAAAAGTCGTGTGCATAACTGGACTTTTTTCGACGGGTGTATCCTTCTTGAGCGAAGAAAGTATACTCACAAATAGTAACAAAAAAGTGGCTTCGCCAAGGACAACCACGCTAGAACTTAATGCATTCATTGAGAAGCTCCCGGACATCTTTGAGACCATTTTGGTCGTAGTACCCTCCCGAAATGCAGGAAAGGCCTCAAGGCTCGGGGGTGGACGGGTCCGGTGCCATTTACACCATCATCAGCTCCTTGAAGGGTGACTTTTCGGTAGACAGCTTCATGTTTAGGGCCTCCAAGTAACGACTTCCAGCTATTGTTTCATCCACAGATGGCTGTATTGTTTAAAGGTAGCTTGCGCGGCCTTTGTCGGCTTCCTTGAGGGCAATAGGAACGGAGGCAGTGAGTAAGGTAATTTGAAGCGTCTCTCGATTATGCATAGTATCGCATATTGAAATGTCATTGCATTGCAACATCGAGCAACTTGAGACCGCTGGAAGCGTCTTTATACGTGGTGCTCAGGTATGCCGATCGGTCTTGCGATCGCTTGCATCAACCCATCCCATTCAATTCGTTATGTTTGGCAACATTGGCGTGTTCGAGGCTTTTGAGAAGTTGCGTTTTCCATTTTACAGGAGGAGGGTCTTGCGCGTTTACATCGGCCGATCAAAGAGTGCCGCTTCTCATTTCATTTCACGACTTGGCGAATCCTAGTCATGGCCAAACCGCGATTCTCCCAAACTCCCAAAAACAGACCTTACAGGCAATTGCTCAACGATGGTGTTAGTTAAGTTTGTTTTGGTAGCTTCCGCTATCAAAACAAACTTCGAATCTGATTCACGCCGGAAGACTTGAAGCCAGAAGGCAACCATTTCTGAAGTTTGGACTTGATGTTAACGGGCGTCGGCGTCATACATATTGGGGCTTCTCCTTTTCCCTTTCGTTGTCATTGTTAACATTTTCGGTACACAAATGAGGCCCGTGCTAATTCATTGTTTTTGTGAGGGACCAACAAGCAAGTAAGTAAAAACTCGGGTCTAACTCCCCTGGGTGATTGCCTCAAAAAGCACTTCAACGCCGGCGGCGACAAGTCGATGTTTTACGCGGGTTTATTTTTTGGGAGATTTTGGGATGTGTAGAAAAAAGTTCGGTCGTCCATATTGCATTGTTGCCTCAATGGACTGAGCTTCATCATCCTACAACATCCGGACCCCCAGGGGGTCCCTCGATTTCCACGTGGTGCAACTTATCCGTTACTTGTTATTTGCCATCTGACTGTCTACCTGTCGTTAACTTCCATATTGCTAACTCCCTCACATCTGCTTATTGTTCTTTGACGCCTTCAGGCTATCGAAACGGACAGGCCGATCCGATCCATGCGAACCGAACGCTTTTTCGCCACTTAACTCGAGTGCAAAGCGATGCGTGAGATATAGGTGTCCTACAAGGCTGGAGATGTTGCAGGCGTTAGAGGATCCCTTTTTCGTCGTCTTCCTTTCAGACAGTTACCCCCTTCTCCTTAACGTGGCCCCTGTCAGCAGCTGAGATTTATTTTGAAACAGACACGACAGTGATTGTGTATTTCCTCTGCTGCTTCGACATGGAAGGGCCATCCGAGCTCCTCCTTTTCGGACAGCCCGGAGGAGGACCCTAAGTGACCTATTGTCCTGAGGGTCCAATGGGGCGTGCGTGTGGGCCACGAGATAGACCAGACAGAACCTGCGAAAAAAAGGTTGACAAGTTGTATTTATAGAATGTTTTATAGATCACTTCCGTCCATGAACTATGTATCTGGGCTTCTTGAGTAAGTTTAAACCATGTATTTACTGCTGCTAATAGCGTGCCTCGGCGTCGCCTTGGGCGATGAAGTCCCATCAAATGTGACAGTACCCGGAAAAGTGTCTGTTTGTGACGTATGTTTTTTGATCGAGATGCAAGTTTTTTGTTTATCTTTTCTAAATTTAGTTGCCATTAGCGACAGGCAATTGTAAATTGAATATCACACGATTCTACTATGATCGGGATACGAATCAATGTTACAAGTTCATCTATCAGTAAGCTTTAGAAACAATTTTTAAGTTTTTTTAATGCAAATTTTAGTGGATGCAATGGTAACGCAAACAGATTCATAAATGATAAGCAATGTCGACAAAGATGTAGAACAAAGCCAAAATTACCATGGGTGACAAGTTTAAATGGTAAGTTGACCTTTGCTAAAGTTTACGTTTACTGATAAAAGCTCATCTCCAGACTTTATGAAAACCGGTATTGCCCCATTTAATTTAACCTGTGAAAACTGTGCCACGATAGGTGGAGTCTGTGTGGATGGCAAGTGCCAATGCCGCATGGGATATCAACTTACTAATTACACGTGTGTCGATGTTGATGAGTGCAAATGGACCAAATGTGGTCCCAATGCCGTATGCGTCAACAGTCGAGGCTCGTTCCGATGTGAATGCGCTCTCGGATTCGCTGGCAGTGGCCTCAATTGCACTGACGAAACTAGCGTGTGTGGTCAACCTTTTGATCGTCGTTACGAAGAATCGTGTGACAACATCGATCCTCCTTGGCAACAGAGGTATTTTTTCAATGTTTCGACCGGCGCGTGTGAACAGTTTCGATATGGAGGGTGTCAATTCTCTGGAGTGCAGAACATCTTTCGTGATTTGCAATCGTGCCAGACACATTGTGGCGGGTACGCCATAGCACCTCAGAAAAGTACAACTCCATTTGCACCTGTCTACCGACAAACTACAACAAAACAATTACCAGGTGTGCATTAACATGTGGTATCAAAAATGGGGATGAACTTTGCTTTTTATAGATTTGTGTTTTGATACTTTCGACGAAAGTAAACGATTTCCATGCACGCATGCCTACTGGAAAAGCAGATATTATTTCGATCTCCGATCTCGGCACTGTGTGATGTTCTGGTATGACGAGTCTTGTGATTACCAACAAAAAGAGGCATCAACTTCGAGAAACATATTTGTGCATCGACGAACATGTGAACACGTGTGTGAATTAGTCGCGCGTGAACAGCCTGAAATACCGAATCCAGGTGTTGCTGGGGTAATCATAGCTTCGTACGATCGGAATTGGACTCTTGAAAAGGCAGTGGAAGAGAAAAGGTTACACGATGCAAGCACAACAACGACAATTGCGATGCCAACGTTTGCGACATTGCCACCAATTGATTTGGACAACGTTATCCGGCCTGAGCCCGTCCCAGCAACTCCGACTCCGGGACATTTAGTTACGTTGCCTGACGAATCAAGCGTGTTCATTGACCATCAACACATTTCTGACTTCCAACGGGATAGCCTTATTTCTACGCGAGGACGGAATGATGCTGCGGTCAATTACAGTTTGGCTGCGCATATGCCGATTACAATTGCGGGTGCGTTATGCAACAATTTGTGAATCGATAGAATTTTTTTTGATGTTTTTATCTTTACTAATCTTAATTAACCAATTACAGAAGAATGCCTCGACCCCTTCGACCACAACTTGGCAAAATCCTGCCAACAAACAGTCAGCTGGACAGACCGTTACTATTTCGATCCAGATTCACGTACTTGCCGAATGTATTGGAATGGAGGTTGTTGGAGCCATTCCCGTAACAACTTTGAAAACCTAGAACAATGTAAATGGCAATGTGAAGGTACACATGCCGTCCCGGAAACACGTAAGTATCCGTTGTCGAAAACAAAAACAGTACTAAACGTTTTTTTGATGTCCGGCCTCGCAATTTGTCAAAATGCTTTATGTTTTGTTGATATCTTGTTTATTTTTGTGTACATATGGGTTATTTTTTTAGGACACTGCCTGGACCCATTTGATAAAACGTATCTCGGGGACTGCCGAAACGGAGCATTTGAAATTCGATACTATTTCAACCACGCTGCCAAAAGATGTGACTCGTTTTACTTTGGTGGCTGTCGCTCGGAGTCGCGGAACCTATTTATGGACTTGGGCGAGTGCCAATCAGTTTGTGAAACTGCACCGAAAGATATCACTGGTAAATTTTTGATCTTTAAAAAAGCAAGCAAAGAGTAAAAATTCCAGCTTATTGTCGACAACCTTTCGATCCACAGTATAAAAAGCTTTGCAACAAAGGTGGACATTACACGCAGTACTACTATTTCGATCAAGCTACCGATTCGTGTAAGATGTTTTGGTATGGAAACTGTAAATCGACGTCACAAAACATATTTGCAACAATTGAAACATGTCAATGGTTATGTGAAAGGAAGAGGGATCATAAAGTGCCAAGTGAGATTTAACATTTAGAAGGTTCAATAATGATTATGGTGATTGTAGGACACTGCCAAGATAAGTTCGATTCGAAGTACAGAGAAGCGTGTAACGGTGGAAAATGGGTTGAACGGTACTTTTTTGACCATCTAAATGGACAATGCCGACCATTTTGGTATGATGGGTGCATATCAGATTCTGAAAACATCTTTACAAGCAAAGAATCGTGTGTTTCGTTGTGTGAAGCGCCAAGTAAGTTTTTTGTTTGTATCTATCAATAATAGTGTGGTTTTAGCTGCATCAGCAACTACAGCACTCACAACAACGACGACAACTACAACCGAAATGCCACAAATCAGTCAAGTCGAACTTGAAAAAGAAAGTATCAGATGCTTGGAACCTCTGGCTGTTGGCAACTGTAAAGAAGCGTATGTCAAAGATCTCTTAAAATGACAAAGAAAATCTGTATTTCAGCCTCCCCGCATATTACTACAACTCCGCCAAACAAGTGTGCGAACCATTTTCATACACTGGATGTCGTGGTAATGGTAATCGCTTTTTGACACTGTCCCAATGCGATAATACTTGCGCAAAGTATCGTCATCTTGATGGTTTGTTTTATTTTTACGAAAAAGCAATCTATTTTGATTGTGCAATCCATTATTTGTAGCAAATGAGGCCAATTGCTTCCTACCGCTGAGCATAGGTTATGGCCGTAAGCGCAAATCATGCATCCGTACCGCAGGTTATTACTTCCATTACAACGCAAAGGAAGGCAGGTGTGGTCGTTTTTGGTATCTTGGCTGTGGTGGAAATGCCAATCGGTACCGTAATTTGGCCGAATGTGAACGCATATGTCGTCGTAGTGCAGATAGACCATTGAGAACAGGAAAATCTGTGCCTGTGGCTGCGTGTTTCAAGGGGATCGACAAAGGAAAATGCCAAAACAAGCAACCTGGATGCAAATCGACTCGTTGGGCTTATTCGGCAGGTTCGAAAAAGTGTTCCAAATTTGAGTATGCTGGATGTGGTGGTAACGAAAATAACTTTGCAAGCGAACATGAGTGTGAGAAACTTTGCGGAGGGCTGACAACGCCGAATTCGAGTGCGTTTTCATACAATTTTTTGGCATTTGTTAACAATGGATGATCTTTTCAGTGCAATGCGCACACTTTCCCGATTGGGGACCATGTAATCGCCTTCGATACATGTGGTTTTTCAACATGACAAAAGGCACGTGTGAACAGTTTTTGTATGGCGGCTGCGGCGGGAATGATAACCGCTTTAGCACTTTTGAGCATTGTCAAGTCACGTGTGAAGTTCCCGGTGAAGGTGAGTCTTGACGTTTTACGAAACAATCTCATCAATCACATTACAGACCCTTGCAATGACCGTCTCGATCGTGGAAACTGGTGTGAATCCATGTCAAATCGATACTACTATCACAAAAAATCACGGACTTGCAAAGGTTTCCACTACACTGGATGTGGCAAAAGTCGAAATAACTTTGTGCAGTTGGATGACTGTGAAAACATGTAAGATCATTCACATAAATTACGACACGTTGATGAAAATATCAAATTTCAGTTGCGTTCATCGAAGTAAGACAATGTCTGAAACCGCGATGAAGGTAGAAGGAAAGAAAGGCGGAGGAGGCGCAAAATGTAAGAAAATTTACCAATTTTCAACAACGTCAAAAAATCTTTTACAGATGCCGGCCGAAAACCCCCCGAACATCAACCAATGACAGAACACAAGATTCTCAAAGAATCCGATCAACATTATTTCAAAACCCCTGGCCAATGGGTCGAATATGGCCATTGCCTTGGTTTCCGTTACAATATTTCTGGTCCGGAAACAAAACTGAACAGCTATATTTGTCTGATGGAACAAGGTGGTACGTGCCATATTCAAACATTGACCGATACCGGTGGAGAAGAAAGATGTCGAGTTGTACGGCCATGGCTTCGCGGCAGTCACTACTATTCGTGGTTCTTTACCGTAGAACGCCGAAAGCGGTTCCGACGGAGGGAACCTCAAGAGGTGGAAAGTCGTGGTAATGACACGTTGATTGTACGACCCCAAAGAGCGAACGATACAGTGGCCACGCTAATGATGCTTCCACTTAATGATTGCTTCAACATTTGTTAAAGTTATAATAATTAAAAAACCATTGTCTACACAGCTTTAAGCACGAAAAAACTTCCAAGATTCCTTGCCTTTTTATTAATTGTCGTTGCCGACGGTAAACACAGCTTAATAAACAAAAATTCAAATCAAACGTTCTTAGATAAAATACCTACAAAGTTCACATGCATTCTAAATAAATGGTTGTACAATTCCGATTAGCGAACAATCGCCCTCCACTATTTTGGTTGATATTTTGACCATTCAAACTGCACAATTTTCATGTATAGTTTAATGCCAATACGCGACGTCAATTAGAATTCAGTTTTGATGATTCGCCGGATTCTGAGACGGGATTCGGATTCTTATCATTTCTCCGTCAAAAACCGATGTACATGTGATATGCAGCGGATTAAGCAATTGTTTTGCCCCTTAGTTGTGTTCGGAAATGTTTCCAGGTTGACTGATTACCCCGAAACCCGGATAAATAAGGTTCCGCAGAACTAATAAATTCGAAAATTTGCATTTTTGAAGGACCATAACTTTTTTCTAAAGAGGCCGAGTGTTACGCCGTTTGGAGAGAGTTTAGACCCTACCGGGGCCTACAAATCCTGAAAAATTCAAATCGATTGGAGGATACACGTTTGAGTTATGATACTTTGAAATTCATGAATTTTTGAATGAAAGAATGCAAATTTTTGAACTCTGACGGCACATTTCTCGGCCCTCAGGGCGCCACAGCTAATATTTTGGGAAAAGACATAGATATGGGAGTACTCTATCTAAGTTTTTTGTCCCATCCAAATCCGTTTCAACTAGTATAAGTACTTCCCTTGTAAATGCATCTGTTTCTTGCGAGATTTGGTGAACGCATGTTTCGGTATAATACAGTGATTTCGGCCAAATT